>JAGDYQ010000046.1:1544870-1835666 GCA_021962125.1 Bulinus truncatus | reverse complement strand
TTTGGATAATCGCTGGTTTAAATTGTTGAACTATTTTCTTTAAATGTAGTTGGCTTGCAAAAATTGAAACAGTCTCTTTAATAAATATCATTTTAGTTACTTTTACATACGTATAATCTGATTAATTTAATCTTTACAGATGTCTTGTTGCAAATTGTCCTTTCTCATACTATCCTGAATTAGAATACACTACATGCATAAATTTGGATGAATTTGAGTCAGCTGAAAATGTAACTGTACCAGGAGTAGAAACAGATATAGAAAACATTGAAGACATTTTTCTCAACTTTGCTTTCCCGGGAATAACGGAGAAACCAGGATCAGTCAATGGGAGACAATTTAAGGTTCACTTAATAATATGTACAATAACATTTTAACAGCTTTTACTAATGTGCTAAATATTTGTACTTTTTAAAAACTGTATTTATATCAACATGTATTGAACATGCCTGTATTCATACCAACATGCATTGAACATGCCTGTATTCATACCAACATGTATTGAACATGCCTGTATTCATACCAACATGTATTGAACATGTCTGTATTCATACCAACATGTATTGAACATGTCTCTATTCGATAATATTGTGTATTCATAATTTATTTACCAGCCCTTAGTTTGTAAAGTATAAAAATGTAAATGTTAAGAGGGCAGATTCAATAGTTATGTATATTTTAAAAGAGATCAAACACAATTTTTACTTTTTTGATAAGAAATTTTTTAAATATTTTTAGTTACCTCCAGTTGCAGCCCTGACACAAATGAATGAAGTGGAAACATTATGTCAAGCAGGTGAATGTGGGGAGGACAAAATTTGTCAATGTACATATTCTATAAAACTTAAGGTAAGTTTACTTTAAGTAATTGGTACATAGTCTATAAGTCTTGGGGTATGCTTACTTTCAGTCTTAGATACATTTTCTGTAAACTTCATATATTTACTTTCATTAAATGGTACATTTATATAAACATTCTGATAAGTTTACTTTAAGTCACTGGAACATATTCCACTAGCATTTCAGCCACTTGTATATATATTCACTCAGTATCTGTATGAAAAATGTTTCAGATGTCACAGTTATATTATTATATATTATTAAAATGAAAGTAAGTCAAAATCTTACAAGTGTTATACATTTCTGTTGTCTAGCATAACAAAGTTTACCAACTTATATTTACTAATATGGGACAAGGCAAAGGTTGGGCTCATCCCATCCATTTACATGGCCATAGTTTTCATGTACTGAAGATGGGGTATCCCAAATACGATGATAAAACTGGTAAGAAACTATTTAATAACCAACAGCTGTACTTTACATTTAATATGAGAGACATTCAATATTTCTAATGATAATTTTCTCAAGTGTAAAGAAATTTAGTGTTATTCAATGAATATATTTTATCAAAATGAACAAATATATGTTAAGGAAGATGTGTTCAGTCTAGTTATATTGTACACGGACCATGTGTGACTGGCCCAAGCGCGAAGTAAATGACCAGATCGAAAATGTCAATATTAAGTCTCAACTTTGTTTGAACAAATATTGCTCAGATCGACATTTTGATTAATTAAAAAAACGTAGAAATATTACAAGTCTCTTTTTAAAATCTTGAATAAAACAAATATTACAACCGTCCCCATTAATTATCTTAAATAATGGCAATCAGCCATGCCCAGTGGTCAATCTGTTGACAGTATTTTATCTTGTAAAGTTTTCCACATAAAACAAACTTATAATTGATGCCATCTCTTTCTGTTCTATTCCTCACTCTGTATGATCACACTGAGTTTATGTGAACATTGGTTGGGCATACTGGTCAATTAATATACATATTGGCCAAAAAAAAGATAATATTTTTATTTTCAACAGTCTCTTCATTATCTATGAACAAATAAATACTACATTTACTTTTTATGAAATGTCTAATCAGGACAGTTTATTAAAGAGAATTGCGTACATTTACTTTTAAGGAAAGTTCCTGCAAGAAAATTTAGATGTAGACTGTAGAGGAAATCCAGACAGAGAATTAAGTTTTTGTAATTCTGCTACATGGGTCAACCATTCATGGGGAGGTAACAACATTCCAGGTCTACAACTCCAGTGGCCACCAGTAAAAGATACTATTATTGTACCAACTGGAGGGTAAAGTTTAATGTTTAATTAGAAATACAATCTTTATTCTTGATGTTATGAATGGACAAATAATTTTTATTTTTAATACAGCCAGACACTGATAGAATAGTAGCCATACAAAGTTATAATTTAATCACACAATTTTTTTTTCTGTGTTATTTATTACTCACTTTTCTAGGTATGTTATAGTTCGATTCAAAGCAGATAATCCAGGATTGTGGTTAATTCACTGCCACATAGAGTTACACAGTACAGTTGGTATGGCGCTAATGTTTAATGAAGCAGAAGAATTACACCCTAAACCTCCAGACAATTTTCTTAAATGTGGAGATTTTTTTTTTTACACAAAAAAAGTTGAACATGGTAATTTATTTGTTTTCTCAAAGAAACAACATGCTGTTATTTCTTCACACACTTGCTATATCCAGCTATTGTTTATTTTTCTGCCATTTTTTAAAAGTCCAACTTTGAAAAAAAATGTTTAACCCATTTATGACACGAGCAAGTAAGCCTCACTGTGCAATGGTTCTCACTTGTGTATCGCAACCTGATAATAAAGTAGGTCACCAAAAATGTAATAATGACAATAAATCTATTTTAACCTTTTGTTTCTATTAACATTTTCATCCATCCTCACACCTGTGTTGTGAAGCAAAACTTCTTGGTGTGTCTTGAATTGCAAAAGTTTTTAGAACCTTTGTCTAATGTATCCAATTGAGCTCCGTGTCGCAACAATTCTGAAGCCAACTACCACAGTCTCGCGTATAGACAGATAGATGTGTGCATCAGCAGATCATCAGAGTCAAGACACTGATTGACAGGTGTCATGATATGAATCTATTAGTGCAGCTGTTGCTGACTTTGATTAGCAGAATGTTATGTCAACTCGGATAAAATTATGAGAACTAACAAAAAAGGGAAAAAAAATTCTAGCCTATTGTTATTGGGACGTTATTCATTAAACACTTGTTGTTCTTTTACCTCAGCCTATACTCTACAGTAAATATTTTAGACTAATGGATGGAGCAAGGTGTGAAGTATCAGCATTTTGGTCATATTAATGCACTTAATGTTACGTTAAAAATTTTGATCGCAATTTTTTGTGGCATTTGTTAATCGCGCGTTAATAGTGATTAATCTTCAACCATAGGTATTATTACTTAATTATCTTAAGATATTCATGAAATTGATAACTTGTAAACACTATTTACAGACACAATCATTTATACTGTGGCCTGTTTATATGTTGGTATGTTAAGTCAACATTTGGTTACGTATTTTGTATTGTCCATCAGTCTATTCCTATCATTTTATATTGCTCACATTGTCATCCCTACACTGTAGTGCGTGAAACAGGGAGGACATGATTTGGCCTAGGGCCTGTGCACAAAAAGTGGCCCCAAATATACAAACAATCTTTAATTCATACATTCAAAAAAAAATATGGTTGTGTATGAGTACTTCTCAGCATATTATTTTTGGCAATGGGAGAAGCATTCAAGTGTGAACAACAATGTGTAAACATTTTTTTCTTTGTTTTAATACATTTTTTCTGTTGTTTTGTTTTTAGATCTGGATGAATATTAAACAATAATTTACAATTAAAAGCTTTGCTTTAGGCACCAGGATATCGATATTTTAAAATTATCTAATTTAATCAACAAGCATATGAAATGTGTGGATGTTTGTTGAATATATTCTAGACTGTTCGAGATACATCTAACTTCTAGATCGTTAAAAATGTGTCTAGAGATGTCGGTCTGCTTATATTATAAGCTTTTTGCTTGATAATGGATACGGGTATCATAGAGACCTATGTTTAACTCCTCACATCTAGACTAATGCAGCTAAACTTTCTGGGCATTATCACCACAGGGAACGATCACCACATATTGAGTTTTCTTTAGGAAAGAGCAATTTAAAGTTGTAGTCGCTAGTGGAGTCTCACTTTATTTTACAGCAAAAAGGGGAAGTATGGTCGTGTGGTTAAATGCTTGACTGTCAACCTGAGGGTCCCTGGTTCATTCTCCAGGGGTACTTATGGATATGTCATGTCATTGCAAAAGTCCGCCACTATATCTTCTGTGGTGCCTTCAAGGCCATTGCACTATCGTTTTTAGTAAGGATGAAAGAAGGGCACCACATAAAACAATCCTTGTGATTTATAGCTTCACAAGAGTTTATCTCGCTATGATAAAGAATTTCACACAGCAGTTGGGCCACAAGGTTCTAATGCCATATCTCCATTTCAAATTAGGACTCATGAAATAGTTTATCGCTTGTCTAAGTAATGAGTATCTAGCTTTCATATACCTATGAAATATCTTTCCAAATTTATGTGAGGCAAATATCAAAGCTGACTTTTTGTCAGTCCTCAAATAAAAAGATTTAGTCTGTAGAATTTTCTCAGCTACTCACATAGACATTTCTTGAATTGGTGTGAAGTTTCCGATGTAACCACAAGGTTGACAATTATATATCAACTTGATATGGGGTACAATGAAAACAATGGGGTACAATGAATCAACTTGATATGGGGATTAGTTTGAGGAAGAGTACAACCCACTTTTGTTCTATATCTTAACTCTTACAGTAATGTACAATGACATCAATTTTCTATGACATTTTGTACTGAATATGAAGCTAAACAGATGAATGTGGTCATAATGTTTTACTAACATGAGACATTTTATGAAGTTTTACAGAATATTCAAAATTACTTTATATGCTAAAATCTACAATATTTTTCACATGGGTCATCATTCCAAACTTATTGAAAATAGTATATACTATCAATGATTAAACCAATGTATTTTTGCATTATTCATTTGTATAAAAATTTATAACTTCATTATTTTTTCTCTTTTTCTTAGGCGAAGTGGATTACAAGGTAATTTGTTTGGCGATTTTTTTTGCATTAAGCTTTATAGTGAACATACTATTTAGCATTTGCTATATAATGAAAAAATGCTGTAATAAGAATCCTTATGTCCAGATGAATAATTAATAAGTTCACTTTGTAATATAAGATATGATGTAATGTTAACTTTTATTTGTTAAGAAAACGTTTTAAAACAAAAGTCCCTAGACTTTAACATTTTTTAAGCATTAAGTATGTATTAAGTCATTGGTAACATAAACGTTGATTATCAAAATATCTCAGTGCCTGTGTTTGAGTAGAGCCATAATTCAGTGGCTCTCAAACGTGTATGCCTGTTTTGTTTTTGCAACCTACCTTTAACTTATTTTGTAACAAAAAAAAAAGAAAAAGACAAAAACTAATTAAATTACTTATAAATTTAACACTTTTACTCTGCAGATTACCAAATTTTTAAATTTATTAAACATAGATAACAATTGTTTGTAATTATGTATTGATATATTCTCAAACCATTAACAACAAATTTGAATTTTTGTCGTGGCACACCTAAAATTCATCTGTGTTTAATGACCCACACTTTGAGAGCAACTGCCAGGTTTAGAAATTTTTTCAATATTGCTCTTAGAGTAGTTAGAGGTGATAATTACTTGATTTTGAGTATATATATTTTTTTTTTTTTTTTTGCAAAACTTTGCTTATTTGTCAATAAATTAAATTTTTATTTGAAAATTACTCACACATGTGTTAAATGTATTAAATCAAACATTCTAACTAACTTCTAAAATGTGAAGGAAATGCATAAGTTTCACTTTCTTCTCTTGATTGCATTGCCGTAGCGAGCTTAATCGCGCTCGGGGCACAATACTTTTTTAATACCTTTTTAGCGCCCCCCATTCGAAAACCATATCAAATCATATGTAAAATATACCAGTTGGCGCGCCTTTGTGAGTAGTGCCTGGGGCATGATGCCCCCTTGCTCACCCCTCGCTACGCCTCTGCTTGATTGATATATAATAAGTTACTGTGACTAAATGATTTAGTGGTTTGTCTTTGCATCATTAAAAAAATCCATAAAAATCAATTTTTGAAAGGTCAAGAAATGTCTTTATAAATATAAAAATATTTTCCTTTTTTTATTTATTTCAAACAGTAACATTAAAAAAAAGAACATTAATTTTCATTTCTGCTCTATGAACAGAAACATCTTCAGAAATATATTGTTCAAAATATTGAATGTTATTATTGATGTTCATATGAATACCTGTAATGAAATCTGGCTATCAACTCAGCTGTAAGATGTATATTTTAATAAAAGATTTTTTTTTATTTCAAATACTTTGAGTTTTGTATGTACTTATTTCTATTGTTTTGTCATGCAGTTTCCGCACAAAGTCCCTATACCACACAAAGTCCCTATACCACACAAAGTCCCTATACCACACTAAGTCCCTATAACACTATCTTTATAAGGATTGTTAAAGCTCCTTTGTCATCAATGCCTTCCGAAAATGTACAACAAAGTCATCCCTAACATTTTTCATTGATTTCTCAGTTACCAGCTGCTCATGACTCACAGAGAGGCTGGTCCTGAGTCGTGAATACACTAGTATCCCTTCCAGGGCCGCTTTATCAACTACGGACTTTTCAAGGGCCTATAAAAGCCAGAACATTAAGTGAAAACAAGTTCAGAATGCCAATAAAATTTAATAATGTTTGTATTAAAGTAACTATATATAACCGTGTGAGATGAGCAAGTCAAGGTGTAGATCTGTAAATTACAGTATGTTAACTTTTCGGCTCTTTGTCTTAGCAAAGTCACATATGACGTCTTCAAAGTTTATTTAGATTTCAAATCGCAAAGAAGTGCTGATGCATTATTGAAAAATATTAAAAATGAAGTCGGGGAGGGCCTACGACTTTGAAAGTGCCTAGGGCCTACGATGACCTTAAAACGACCCTGATCCCTTCATCCTGGAATGTGTGCCATGTTGGTGTGACAGATGGTAAAAACGTTAGCTGATATCCACAGGAGAGAAATGTCAAGGCTATTCTTGTAAATGATCCTTAAGATTGGGGCATATACATTTTATCATTTTGGGCAGACTAAAAGTAGCAAGTTTTGTGACTATTGCTCTTTAAATCTTTGTCATAAAAATTTTTTTAAATCGTTAGATATGATGAATACAACAATGTTTTGAGTATGCATTTAAACTGGTATTAATCATTTATCATTCCCAAGAAAATGTTATTTACAAATAATAAAATGGAATATGTCAGATAAGCTACAAATAGGTAGTAAATGAATAGCATATATATTATACGTTTTTTTTTTAAAAGTAAACAAAAAAAATCACTTTTTGAACATACATACAAGTAACATATTTCTTCACAGTATGTTGATTAAATAGAGAATAAATATATTCAGGATTCTACAGAGGTGGAATGAGCTGTTATAATGATTACATATAATTTGTAATGATATAATTAATTCTTTATATTCAGTTTAGTGTTGTTATTTTCATTTTATTTGACAAATTTGACAAAAAGTTATTATTAGGGCTATACCTGATTGTAATTTTTAGATCCTGCAGGATCGGAACCGGAATCGGATTTAATATTTGAATCCTGCCGGAATCGGAACAGGAACCGGATTTTACTGAATTAAATAGTAATTATCCGAACGAAATAATTTGTCGCCTAACACATAAAAAAGATATATGAATGAAAAATAGAATAAAAATTTAGTTTTTAAGTTCTAGATAGCAAAATACAGTAGTATTAACCATTTAGATCTTGAAGAATGTGACTAAAACCCCTTCCCCAATCTTGAGTTAAGAAAGATAACTGTCAAAATAACTGATTCTTCGTTTTAAAAAAATATTTTAATAAAGCTGTACCTAATTTAACTTTATTTCTATTACAATCAAACAAAGAAATGAGTAAAATATCTTAGAAAGTGTAATAAACATGTTTATTAATAAATGAATTCCAAATATATATATATAGCTTATTTTTCTTTGGTTTTCCATAGTGACGTCACCAAACCTTGTTATTTCATTGATTCTTTCCTTTAAACCATTATCTGAGTATTTCCTATAAAAACGAAAATTAAAATGCATTTAAAATCTAAATCAATATCACTTTAATGTTCAATTAAAAATTTATCTTCAAGTTATTTATCTAAAGATGCGAGGAATTTTATCCAAATCATGACAAAATCCACTAAATTAGAAAATTTGCAGATAAATAAATTATATACCTATTTTTAAACTGTAAACACCCAAAAATAGATCGTTGTCTGCTATTTAAAGAAGTTAAACTTTGATAGCAAAATATAGTTTATAGAAAACACAGAATCAAAAGTAGTGAAAGGTAAGCTGTCGTATTACTACTAGACTAAATACGATTCGAATCTTACTTTTTAATATATTTTAATTTACATATAGAACTAAAAGCGATCGACGTTATTGTATTTTTGAAAATGCAGTAAAGAAAGAAAGGAAGATATTGTTTTAATTTAATTGTATAGCACTAAATATTTCATAATTATATTGCGCCAAAAAATTTCTTACACAAAAATTTCAAACAACAAAGAAATCCGGCGTAAATCCGACACATTTCAATCGGAACCGGAATCGGAACCAGATTTATTAAAACTGCCCGAATCCGGCTTAACAGGAAGCGGAATCGGATTTCGGTACAGCCCTAGTTATTATATGTGTCACTAAAAGTTATTATGTGTGTCACTAAAAGTTATTATGTGTGACACTAAAAGTTATTATATGCACCATTGAAAGTTATTATGTGAGCAACTAAATGTTATTATATGTGTCACTAAATTTATTATGTGTCACAAAAAATTATTATGTGCCCCACAAAAAGTTATTTTGTGCGTAAAAAAGTTATTATGTGCGCCACAAAAGTAACTATGTGAGCCACAAAATGTTATTATTTGCGCCACTGAAACGTTATTATATGCGCGACTAAAATTATTATGTGCGCCACAAAAAGTTATTATGTGTGTCACTAAAAGTTATTATGTGCGCCACTGAAAGTTATAATGTGCGCCACTAAAAGTTATTTTGCGTGTCACTTAAAGTTATTGCATTCAGAGTTGTGAAACTCCCACCTGTTGCTTTCAAGAGGATGGTGCTGAATTCGCGGAAATTGCGTGTGATGATTTAAACACAGATCAAGCATATTGTTACGGGTTCTTTTCTTGAAATAATGCTTGTAGTAGCTATAATAATTCCAGTCAACACGAATAACGAAGTCGACTCCAGTTGAATTAATAAAATAAAGGTATTTAATTCTGGAACATGAACTGACATAAAGGTAAATTCAGGAGGAGTACAATAGCCAACTGTAAACATGCATCCATCTATCTCGATGCCCAAAGCTAGATTGATCATAAAACAAAGCCTGTGCTCCCAACTGTCGGTTTAGTATATGCCATTTCTACCAAATGACGTAAGGCCCTTTCTCACATGTATTCCTGCGCGTAAGCTGTCTTTGTGAAAAGATCATAATGGGCTTCCGGTCGCTTTGTGTTATTGATATTTATATACTTGATTAATACTTAGCTCGATAATTTCTATTAATTCACGATTATTTTTTCTACATTTTCGTCTAATCTAAGATATAATGAGTTTAAATTTATTACCAAAATTTAATTTTTCTGACGTTTACAAGTTTTTAAAGTCACAAAATGTCCCGATATCAGATTATGTAGGTACTTATGTAGGGACTTATGTAGGGTCATATGTAGAGACTTATGTAGGTTCATATGTAGAGACTTATGTATGAACTTATGTAGTGACGTATGTGGAGACTTATATAGGGACTTATGTAGTGACTTATATAGGGACTTATTTAGGGACTTATGTAGAGACTTATGTAGGGTCATATGTAGAGACTTGTGTAGGGTCACATGTAGGGACATATGTAGAGAAATATGTTATATAGGGACTTATGTAGGGTCATATGTAGAGACTTGTTTAGGGTCATATGTAGGGAAATATGTAGAGACATATGTTATATAGCAGAGGTTTTCAACCTGTGGTCCGCGGACCCCTGGGGGTCCGTGGGGAACATCATAGGGGTCCGTGGGCAAGTCAAGGAAAGTAGTGATTTTTCTTGTATATATTGCTTGGTTGATTGGTTAGCTTTTAGCTAAAAAATACTAGCTATGTAAATGTTTCAGGCACAGACAACAATGTGTAGAATTGAAAATTTCGCTGGTGTTTCCTTATATTTTTGTCTGAAGTCTGAACTAGACTGCATACTACATATACTTGTGCAGTGAGTTTTTGACTCATGTCATCTTGGCACTATTTCTTACTTACTGAGCCTAGATCTAAATCTAAGCCTAGATTGGCCTAGAAATAATCTTAGACAAAAGTTTTTGATATCAAATTGCTGGTATACACTTCGCATGTTAATTTTAAATGACACCCACATATTTTTTGGTTGGAAGTATATTTTTCGTAAATTTTCAATATGAAAATAGGCCAGAGCGATAATATGGACTTTTCGCTAACGCATCGATGAAACGATGCGAAATTCTCGCGATGAACTTATTATGCTGTTGTGTTGTCACGTGAATTGCTTATGTGACAAATACTTTTTAAAATGTTGGTAAACAATTCAAAATATTTGATGAGATTAATTTGTTTTATTACAGTAGTCGATTTAATTTTAAAATGTGAGTTTTCGACATCAGAATGGGAAATATTTTTTACAGATAATTACCTCTTCTAACCCTCACTACTCTGAAACTTTGTCTCTATTTTCTTTCCCTGTGAGATCTGACTCAAAGGGACTAAACTGTTGCTGTGATGTGTTTATCAATATTTGTATAAGTAAACTGTCCAAGGCTGGTAGCATGGATACATTTGTGAAGAGGAAAACTGACTAGAATCTAGAAGATTCTGATGATCAAGCAGCCCATGCTGACCAACCTCTTTTTTACATGTTTAGCAGAACTTAAGACATATTCTGGCCCAACCTGAGGTACGAAAAGTTGAAGCATTGGGCTATGGGGGTCCGCCATCCGTGCTTGGAATGTCTGAGGTTTCCGCAGCATAAAAAAGGTTGAAAACCTCTGTTATATAGGGTCTTATGTAGGGTCATATGTAGGGACTTATGTAGAGACTTATGAAGAGACTTATGTAGGGTCATATGTAGAGACTTATGTAGGAACTTATGTAGTGACGTATGTGGAGACTTATATAGGGACTTATGTAGGGACTTATGTAGGGTCATATGTAGAGAATTATGTAGGTACTTATGTAGGGATTAATGTAGGGACTTATGTAGGGTCATATGTAAGGACTTATGTAGGGTCATATGTAGGGACTATTGTAGGGACTTATGTAGGGTCATATGTAGGGACTATTGTAGGGACTTCCAGAGACCCCCCCCTATAAAATTACGTCAACATTTGGTTACCCCCCCCCTAAAAAAGGTGGCTTCCAAAATGTTTATGTGGCAAAATTAGTAGGAATTAAAATACTGAATGTTAAGCGAGTGTGTATAACACAGGACTACAAACTCTTCTTAATTTTCCTTTATTAAGTAATTATATTAAATTAAAAAAAAAAATTAACATTGTTGACGTCAACTTTTCTTGACCTCCCCCCCCCTTGCCCTTGTCAACAATTGTCAAAAATTTTCTGACCCCCCCCCTCCCCCCTATTTCGTTGACGTAATTAATGGACAACCCCTTAGCGAGAAATAATTTTTTTTAATAAGGCAACCCCCTCCGTTGCTATGGAGTTTTATAAAAAAATATAATTTTTAGCTGGAATAAAAGATATTAAGTTAAATAATTTTACATTTTTTACTCAAATTTGTACTTACACTTATGGAGTAAATATAACCAAACTAAATAAATAAAACTATAAGGAAATATTATTTTATTATGCAAAATTTAAACTCAATAAAGCATTTGAAATAACGATCCACTTTTTGTTAATTAACTCAACATCAATACGCAAAATGAATAAATTAAACAATGCATGAAAACATACATTCAATTTATCGATTTATTAAATTATTATAAAGAATGATATTAAAAATACAACTGTTCATTTATATAAGATGCCTTACATTAAGAAAAATAACAGGACAGCGTTAAACTTAAAATAAAAACGCATAGTGCCTTTTAATTTTTCTAATAAGGATTATAAAAGTTATGGGGCCCCAAAGAAGAATAAAAGTTAGAAAAAAATTACACATTATATATAGTAAAAAAACTATACCCCATTTCAAAAAGGGCCCAGGCTTGAAAAAGGGAAGCCATGATAGTGTGACTCTCAGAAACAATACAGAAATGAGCCCCCTACCTTGGCAAAGTGACTTTTAATTTTTCCAATAAGGATTGCAAGAGTTATGGGGTCCCAAAGAAGAATAAAAGTTAGAGAATAAACTACAAAGGATATATAGTAAAAAACTATACCCCATTTAAAAAAGGGCCCAGGCATGAACAAGGAGATCCATGATAATGTGACTCTCAGAAACTATACAGAAATGGGTCCCCTATTTTTTCAAAGTGACTTTTAATTTTTCCAATAAGGATTGCAAGAGTTATGGGGTCCCAAAGTGGCAGAAAGGTTAGAAAATAAATTACAGATGATATATAGTTAAAAACTATACCCCATTTAAAAAAGGGCCCAGGCTTGAACAAGGAGAGCCATGATAGCGTGACTCTCAGAAACTGTACAGAAGACTTCCACAATGAGGAATAGAGCATATTTCGAATTTCCCTGCCCTGTATTCGCCTAAAACTGTTATGTTTATAAAATACGTCCAATTGATCCAAAATTTGATGATTTTTAATGATATAAGAAAAAGCAATAATTAACAATACAATTTAACGTGAAAGCATTTAAGAACTTCAACAATCAGCAAAGTCAATTTATTGTTATTCTGACAATGAATTTAATTTAAAATTTTCCTTTCCTGGTCTTCAAAGCTGCAAATCTGTCAATCACTCCATCAATATCAATATTTTTCACAACATCATTTTCAACAGAAAATAGAGCAAGATAAAAAAAATGGATGGCATGTACTTTTTTTTTTATCAGTTTTAATTTTGAAAAGCTCCTCTCACATGAAGCTACAGACACACAAATATTCAGAAATAATTGCAGACTCTTGGCAAAGATTTTATGACGTCGAATTCAGCTATGAATTTCAAAACATCAAGTTGTTACATGGTTACTAGGTATATGACTAGAAAAACAAATTTTGTAATTTTATAAGTGGCGTGCCATATTTTGATGAACTTTTACATAAAAATAATAAATACAACAAAAAATCATCAATTTTGTTGAAAAAGTTCACCCACCAAAACATTTTTTACTTTACAAATAATCCGTTTGGCTCTTTTTACTGAAGTTCACTTTTACTCCAGTTGTTTACCATTAAAATTCTATTTCCTGTTCTCCATGTTATATTTTTCAATTATACTTGAGTTTGAATAATTATTTTAATTTTGCTTAATTTTATTCTTAAAAATGTCTTACAAAAAATCATCACTTTCCGTTGCTAAAAAAAAGGACAAATGGGCGAGTAATTTGAAAAAATTTTAAAACACACTGAAGAAAAGAATCTAAATTGGAATCGAGATCGAGCAATTGCATTCACATTCTAGAATGCCGAAAGAGTGGATGACAATTGGTCGCTACATGGGCTTGGCCTCTACGGAAAAATCCAGATTAAAAAGAGTTGCAGCACTCAGGAAAGAAGTAGAGCTATTACACAGCCCAACAAAAAAAAATTTTTTTTCGAATTGCAAGGAATGTTTGAATGAATTTATAGCAATTCATGGGTGCTGATTTCAAAACTGCCACTGCTTTTGCTGAATTGGCTCTAATTTCTGAGATATTGGACATCCTTGAAAATATGATTATACCCTTTGTGTAAAACAAATGCAATAAGTTTGGTGTCTTTTGTTTAATTTAACTATACCAAGTTATAACTTGGTTTATTTTTTTCTCTTTTATGCTGCTTTCTAAAGACATCATGAGTTCATCACGAAGATGCTGCAAAAATAATACAAATGTATTCTGTTACATCTGAGGAGAATACATGATTGAAAAGCAAAGAAGAAATATAACCGACTTTGTGCAGCAGGCATATTTGGCTTATTTCGGTGTGAAGCTGGGAGACCAAGACAAGTCTTGGGCTCCCCATAAGGTCAGCAAAAACTGTGTGGAGAGCCTACTGCAGTGGACAAATGATGAGAAGAAAAGTCTAAGTTTCGGTGTACCAATGGTATGGCGAGAGCCGAAAGACCATTTTGGTGATTGTTATTTTTGTATTGTGAATGTTAAAGGCTTCAATCGCCACAAGAAATTTAAGTGGGATTATCCTAATCTTGAATCTGCAAGGAGACCAATTCCACATAGCAGTGAAGTTCCTATACCAGTGTTTACTGGATTATTAGAGCTTTCACCATCAGACTCCGACGAGGGGCAAGATCTGGAGTTTTGGCAGGTGAAAACAGTGGAAGCGATTATGAAGGAAGTTCTTCAACACCTCAACCATTCAGCCAAGAAGAACTCAATGACCTAATACGAGACCAAAATCTGACCAAGCAAGCATCTGAGCTTTTAGCGTCCAGTCTCAATGAAAGAAATGTTCTCAAACCAGAAGTTAAAATATCATCATATTGGAAAAGAAAAGAGTTTCTTCTTCCATATTTCAGCCAAGAGAAAGATCTTGTATACTGTAATGACATCCCTGGACTTCTGCTCCAAATGGGACTACAAGATTACCATTCCGAAGACTGGCGTTTTTTTATAGACAGTTCCATCAGAAGCTTGAATTGTGTTCTGTTACACAATGGTAACCGTTATGCATCTCTTCCCATTGCCGACTCAACAACACTTAAAGAAGAGTATGAGAATATCAAAGCAGTATTGCAGAAAGTCGGTTATTATGAGCATCAGTGGCCAATTTGTGTTGATATAAAAATGGTAAACTTCTTGCTTGGACAGCAGTCAGGATATACAAAATACCCATGCTTCATGTGCCTTTGTGATAGCAGGGCAAGGCAAGATCATTGGACAAGACTGACATGGCCTGCAAGGGAAACCATGACTGTAGGTAAAGAAAGTATCACCAACAAGCCACTGGTTGACAAATATAAGACCATTCTCGGACGGCTTCATATCAAATTAGGTTTAATGAAACAATTTGTTAAGGCTTTGGACAAATCTGGCAATTGCTTCAAGTATATTTGCAGATCATTTCCCGGATTGAGCCTGGAGAAGCTGAAAGCTGGGATTTTTTACGGTCCTCAGATTCGGAAACTCATCAACGATCGAAATTTTACTAATTTCATGGATCACCTTGAAGCTTCTTCATGGAACAGTTTTGTTTCAGTTGTCAGAAACTTCTTAGGTAATAACAGAGCAGAGAATTACGAAGAACTGGTGCAAGATATTCTTGCTAACTTCAGAAACATTGGAGCAAATATGAACATCAAGGTACATTACTTGCACTGTCATTTAGACAAATTTCCAGGTAACCTTGGGAACTTCATAGAGGAGCAAGGCGAGAGGTGCCATTAGGATATGAGGGTGATGGAGGACAGATATCAAGGAAGATGGGACATACATATGATGGCTGACTACTGTTGGAGCCTCCAGCGCAATTGCACGAACGAAACATACAAAAGGAAGTCGAGCAAACAGCGATTTGCTAATGCATTACCATAGACAATTAACATATTAATTAATTAATTAATTAGACATAATTAGTTTTTCAACTGGAAATGTTTTCTTTTATAACACTATTACATATATTTTGAACTAATTTCTGCATGACTATTAACAGTTTCACTACTATTTGTTAGTATACCATTATACTTCATGCAATTTTTGACAAATCCTAAGGATTATTTAATTAATTTTAAGTATCTCGTAAAATAGAGCCAATCTAGCAAAAGCACTTACATATTCTAAATCAGCATAGTTGACTTTGTATAAAATGATTCAAATATCACTGGCAATGAATTCACTGTTTATCAGTGTTATGGAGCTTTTTGAATTTCCCCATACTGTATTTGCTATCAGTGAGCAAAAAAATTGAAACTTTAATTAAAAGGTATGATGTTCATTTGAAAAAAACCTGTGGGTGACATACGGGAGTGTTTGATAAGTTATGTGATGTCATAAACAAAAATGGTCTATGGTTATGTGCTGAGGACAAAAACTTTACGAAATACAAATTCAAAACTGAGGTAAGACGGGATATGCTACAACTAAAATTGCTAGTCAAAGTACAATTCAACCATCAAAACGGAAAATTGTTTGCAAAATTAATGAGGCACAACAACAACAAAGCAGTTTTGAAAGTTCCAGTGATTCAAGTCATAACGAGAATTCTCAAAGTAGCTCTGGTGGTGCTGATGCAATACAGTTATCCACAGAAAGCTTGGATCAAAGCACACATAAGAAACAATCACAGCAATCGACTTCTTGTGCAGTTTCATTAGTTCAATCTGAGAAACTACCAGTTCGAAGAGCAGCATTAGCAAGCAAAATTTGCATAAGTCCGGCGTAAAAATAGCAACTCCTTCTCAATCAGGTGTCTATCGAGCTGTATTCAGAGAAGCAAGTAAACTAAAAGAAACATTAATAATGCTTATGGAGTTTACAATTTGATGGTAAAAATATTGTTATAACTCTTTAAAAATTCTTGTTTATGGAATTAAAACAACACACAGGCTGGCGTGGGTTCCAAGAGTATTTACTAATATCTATCAACTTAAATAAACAACAACAACTGCAACATGGCCAATTTCTTCCGGCTTCCACGTCACTGTCTCTACCGCGTCATCACGTTCAATATCTCGATGCACGGTGCGCACCGGGGGAAAAGTCGTAACACTGCCCCCCTCTTAAATCTGTCCGTCCCGGACAGGTCAGTTTTCACAACAGTACTTGTACAGTCTGTCCACATGAACCACTTTCATCTTGGTGCGGGTGTTTCTCTGTATTCTGTATACGACGTCGTTAAGTCTCTTTATGACCCGGTAGGGGCCCTCCCTGTCCCTCTGCAGTTTTGGGGATCTTCCTTTACGTCTCTGTGGGTTGTAAAGCCAGACTAGGTCTCCCTCTTGAAAACCTGACGAGTTTGCCCGTCTGTCATATCTGGTTTTCATAGTGTCACTAGCGATTTTGATATTTTGGCGAACCTTAGAATGTAGTTCCTCAAGTCGAGATCTCAGTTCATTGGCATAATTTGTTTCCATGGAGGGAGCGTCTCTGGGAAGCCCGAACAGAAGGTCACAAGGTAAGCGGAGTTCCCGGCCAAACACTATCGTTGATGGCGAGTGGCCCGTCGTTTCGTGGGTGGCTCCTCGGTAGGCCATCAGAAACAGTGGTATGTGAGTGTCCCAGTCGTCCTGGCGGTCATCTGCCAATTTTGCCAGGTGCTGCACCAGCGTCCGGTTAAACCGTTCGACCATCCCATCCGATTGTGGATGTAACGGGATTGTTCTTGTCTTTTGAATCCCCAGGATTTTGCACATCTCCTGAAATAATTTTGATTCGAAGTTTCGACCCTGGCCCGAGTGGAGCTCCATCGGGACTCCGAAACGACTGATCCACTCATTAACCACTATGTCCGCAATAGTTTTGGCCTCCTGATTCGCCAAATTAAAAGCTTCTGGCCACTTGCTGAAATAGTCTTTGATAACCAGGATATAGCGGTGCCCTTGCCTGGTCTCCGGGAAGGGTCCTGCAACGTCTATAGCAATTCTCTTAAAGGGGACTCCAGTAAAGTACTGCTGCATGCGGCCCCGAGGTTTGTTCCTCGGCCCTTTTGTTGCTGCACACTGATTGCATTTTCTACACCAGTCCTCTACATCCTTCCGGTACTGGAACGAGTAGAAACTGCGGCGCACCTTCTCCAATGTCTTGTTTACTCCAAGATGACCACCTGTTACACCATTGTGCATCTCTTTTAACACTTCGACCACTCTCGACTTCGGGAGCAACAATTGCATGCGGTGAGAGCTGCCGTCAGTTGACTCCCAAACCCGTTTGACGATTCCCCTGTTTAATATCAGTGAGTCCCACTGAGCCCAGTAGGCCTTCGTAGCGGCACTCTTTTCCGCTACTCTCAGCCAGTCCGGTCTTTGTCCATCTTCTTTCCACAAAAGAATTGGAGCCAGATCCTCATCCTTCAGCTGATCCTCTCGAAGACTAATATCAGACCATGGTTCTGAAGCACCTAACTCCAATCGTGCACAACACTCAACATCAGTTTCTTTTTCCTCTAACCTTTGACAGTGTTTGCACTACAGCCTACAGGGTCGACGTGATAGGGAATCTGCATTTTTATGCAGCAATCCCCTGCGATGTTGGGTATCGAAGTCATAAGTCTGCAATTTTCAATCCAACGAGCAATCTGTCCTTCTGGGCTCTTAAAGGACAAGAGCCACTTCAATGCTGCATGATCTGTTCTCAAAGTAAATTTTTGGCCATACAAATACTTGTGGAAGTGTTTTATTGCATCCACAACTGCCAGAAGTTCTCGTCTGGTTACACAATAATTCCTCTCAGCCTTCGACAGAGTTCGACTGTAAAAGGATACGACATTCTCTATGCCATCTATCCTCTGGGACAACACAGCACCTAACCCGGTACTACTAGCATCTGTATCAAGTATAAATGTTTTACCAGGGACTGGGTAAGCCAGTACCGGGGAAGAGCTTAGTGCATTCTTTAATTTGTCAAAAGACTGTTGGCATTCTTCACTCCAAAGAAATGGCTTCTTTTGCTCCGTGAGCCTATGAAGTTCTCTGGCAATGTTGGAAAAGCCCGACACAAACCGACGATAGTATGTGCAGAGTCCCAGAAAGCTTCGAAGTTCCTGCACATTTGTCGGTTTTGGCCAACTTTTGTCAGCTTCAACCTTTTCAGGGTCAGTATTTATGCCATCTTTAGACACAATATGGCCCAGATACTTCACTTTCTTTCTAAAAAGTGAACACTTCTGTGGGCCGAGTTTCATCCCGGCACTCCGAATACGCTGAAAAACTTCTCTTAGGTTTGTAAGGTGCTCGCCAAACGTCTTCCCAATTACGATTATGTCATCAAGGTAAACAAGGCACGTCTTCCAGTTCAGACCTTGTAATATGTGCTCCATTAGCCTTTCAAAAGTTGCAGGTGCGTTGCATAAGCCAAAGGGCATAACAGTAAATTGCCATAGGCCGTTACCTGTCGAAAAGGCGGTCTTCTCTTTATCCTTGGGATGTAACCCAACCTGCCAGTATCCACTTTTCAAATCAAGAGTGGAAAAGATTTGTGAATCTGTGAGTGTATCCAAAGTGTCATCAATACGGGGTAGTGGATAGCTGTCCTTGTGCGTAATCTCGTTCAATGCTCTGTAGTCTACACAAAATCTGCATGTTCCATCCTTTTTCTTTACCAGTACAACAGGCGAACTCCAATGACTGTTAGACGGTTCAATCACTCCCTGTTTATGCATTTGTTCTAGCATGTCGGTTGCATCTTGTTGCTTTGCTAACGGTAGACGGCGTGGTATCTGTCGTATTGGCTTAGCACTTTCGGTGTTGATTCGATGCTGAACCAAGTCTGTTCTCCCGCAATCCTTTTCTTCAACGGCCATGATATCTGCATAATCCTGCAGGAAGCCTTCTGCCTTCTGATAGTCACTCAAAGGTAAATCCTTTCGCAAGTCGGACAAAAGTTTCTCTAGCAATTGATTCTTTCCAAAACCCCTGGCTACTAACTTGCAGTCGACCTCGCAGTTTGTTATAGAATTGACCTCATCACAGATGGCGATGACGCTGTCTTTTCGTAAGGTTTGATCAGAGTTTGTGATGTTCATTACTCGTACTGGTACCAACCTGTAACCATTGATTGTCACCACCGTTTTCCCAACGGCAAGTCCTCGACTATTTCCATGATCAGCCTCCACTATGACCGTTTTTATTCCATTTCCACCATAGTCCAGTTTACCCCAGATGATAAACTCCGACTGAGCAGGCACATGAAAGAACAATTCATCCCCTAGTTGAAATTCAGTTTTAGTTCGTCCCAAGATCGGCATTAATTCACCACTTGCTGTCTTTAATAAATGTCCACTCACGTTATTCAATTGTATGTCTTTGACTACATCGGGTCGCAGGATTGAGCGTGATGCCCCAGTATCCAATAGAAATCTACACTCAAACTGTCCAATCTTTCCTTTTACACACAGGCTTGATTTAATCGCAATAGTTGCAATGGGAATGACGACTTTACGGGCTTTGTTGGAGTGTTTTGCCAGCTTCCGCCCTACGAAGGGGGTTTCTGTTCTGTCCGGCGGAATACTGCCTCTGTCTTGGACAATACCGCCGAACATGACCGGAGGCCCCACAATTCCAGCAGCGAGTATCACCCATATCAGCATTCCTCGAATCGTCGCTTATCTTTTGCTCTTTTGAGGTAATGACCTTTCGACCACCTTGCGAATCTTGTTAATTTGCTCATCTTCATCAACTTCCAGTTGCCTGGCATGGTGGTCGGTCCTGGACGCGTTCTTAGCTGCTTCGCAAGACAGAGCATACACCAATGCTTCACTGGCCTTGCGTTTCCCACTTATCATAATGGCCTTTTTTAGGTCTGGATCACGAATGGCATCGATGAAAGTGTCGGTTATTATGACGTCCAGAAATTCCTGTGCCGCGGCAGGGTAAGACAGGCGCGCTAACCTTTCAATATCTGTGTTTTATTCCTGCAAAGATTCCCCGGATTTTCGTTGCCTCGATTTCAACTGAACTCTGAACACTTCTTGCATGTGCTCATCGCCGTACCGTAACTCTAGTGCTTTTACAACAGCTTGATAATTTCCCGGGTCGTTGACAGTTCTGAGCACCTCAGAGGCCTTACCTCTAAGAGCCAAGACAAGGGCCGTGGCTTTGTCTTCTTCTCTGGTCCAGTTGTTTATTTGCACTGCTGCCTCAAACTGTCTCTTGTATACGGACCATGAAATTGTGCCATCAAATGTAATTCTAGTGTTGAGATCTTCCTTCAGATCTCCTATTTCGTCTCTTATTGCTTGAAGTAATTCTTTCCATTCATTCTTAAGTAATTCTTTCATTTCATTCTGGCCTTCTTTCATTTCCTTTCTTAATTTTTCAATTTCAGACTCTACAACTAGAGGTTTACTTAGCTTCTTACCGGCCATTTTCAGAAAAGAAATCCCCACCTCTGACACCAATGTTACAACTCTTTAAAAATTCTTGTTTATGGAATTAAAACAACACACAGGCTGGCGTGGGTTCCAAGAGTATTTACTAATATCTATCAACTTAAATAAACAACAACAACTGCAACATGGCTAATTTCTTCCGGCTTCCACGTCACTGTCTCTACCGCGTCATCACGTTTAATATCTCGATGCACGGTGCGCACCGGGGGAAAAGTCGTAACAATATTAAGAAAAAAGAACACCAAGTAGTTGTATTAAAAAATGAAGCAAAAGAAGTGAGGCTAGCTGTCTTAGTTTTACCTGATGGCAAAGCTGCTTCGATTGGATCTGTCATTCAAAAAGTTTTAGATGAATATAACTTTTGGTCATCTATAAAGATGATAGTGTCAGACACTACAAATGTTAATACAGTGTCGAAGTATGGTGTTGTGGCGAAACTTCAGAAACTGTTTGTTCAACATGGTTAGTCTGCACCAGTCTTTATAGGTTGTCAGCACCATATACTTGATCGTGTTCTTAGACACATGTGTGATGCATTGCTCGGTGATTCAACTGAGTCTCCTAACATAAATTATCCATTTGTAAATAAGATACTTAAAGATTATGAAATGTTAAAAAAAGATTTTGAAAGTAAAACAAAGAAATGTGCTCCAATTTTAGAAAAACCGGAAATAGGTTGGAGAGATGATATGAAATGTTTACACCATCTAATTTGCGTTTTTAAGCATTTTAAGAATTCTCAACAAATGCCAAAAGTTAATTTTAACGCACTGCCTGGCCTTAGCAATGCCAGATGGAACTCTCGAGCAATTTTTGCATTGTTGGCTTTCATACTATTGCTTGATGAACGAAAGAACCTTCAGAAACTGTGTTAATTTACCTGTGGACAATGGACTGATGCCTGGTTTAGTGATAATCATTACAAAGCTCAACAATATGAATTTCTTTTGCATGTTGTTAATGATTATCCAAAGTGGTTGCACTGTCTTCGAACTCATTGGTCTCAAAGTCCATCTCCAACACTCACTCCACGTAGCAATGTGTGTGCAGAAAGAGCAATCAAAGTTCTGCAAGATATTATTTCCCTTTGCCACTCACCAGAGAAACTGAATTTACGTTTTATTTTTACAAATAAAAGTTTATGAAACTGTTATAATCAGTTTAGGCTGGAGAATTTACAGTTGGCACAGAGATGGTTGGAATTATCTGGCCCCTTAGTTTAGCGGAAGTGAAGAAATATTAAGTAATTATTAGGCAGACGATAGATTTGGGTAGAGACAAGAAGACGTACTTGATTCCTCATCTCACATCTTTTTTATACCATGTATGTATTTTCGTGAATAAGAATAAATAAATAAACATTTATATATATGTATACTACCAAGTCTATTCAGTGATTTATATATGTGATTCGTCTCATACATGTGGACATTAAATAATATAATATAATAATATACACCAAGTCAAGTTAGTTGAATCATCCGAAGAGACTGAAATATATTTACACCTATCAAGAAACAGAAGTGCCACGAAAATAATATATATATTATACCACAACTGATCTACTGATCTACACACAATAACTAACTATGACATAGAATGGTGGCTGATGTGAAGTTCCAGAAAGAACATATGACATAGAATTGTGGCTGCGGTGAAGTTCCAGAAAGAACATATGACATAGAATGGTATGCAGCGGTAAAGTTCCATAAAGAACATATTATACATAATGATTGGCTGATGTGAAGTAATTTTATTGTAATCAAGACAAATGTTGGCACACTAGAAGATCTACATGTTCCTGATTTTTTTTCATCTGATATTCCATCCACCAACATACAGTTCTTAACTGTATTATATACAACTGCCTTGGCTTTACTTCAATTGTTGGACTTTGTATTTTTACATAATTTATTGCTGTAGAACCATCGCTACAGCGGTACATTCATAAGAACATTTACATCTGTTCATATTACTCTATCCTCGTGTGGGTGAAAAAGAAGGTGAGCCGAAAAATCAGCAGACCTTACCAAATTGTGCAGACCATACCGTACCAGGAGAGCCATGAAGTGACTACACTCTGACCTATACTTTTACCTATCTACACCAGAGAGAAGTTAGTGAGTCTACACCTTCCGAAACTATACTTTTTACAGCACTCTACACCTGAGATCCGAAGTCCGAAGTAACAAGAAAGGTATCTGGGAGTAATTTCATGTTGTTTAATTATAATTGTTGTTTTATTTGCAGACTGTGTCAAATTTATTATATTAGTAAGTAATGCTTAGAAACAAAAAAATTTTTTTACATCCTTAGTATATAGTTAAATGTCTATTTGAAAAGTTCTAATTGCAAAATTAGTTAAATTAAAATTAATATATATTGTTTTCATCTAGATATTTTACTTAAAATATTTGTTTAGAAGTAAATGTTCGTATCCTGTATAATTTTTTTTTGCAAGTAATCTTGTAAAGTTATATACATGTTTTCGCTCGTCTAACTATAAATTTAATTAAATAATATTAACTTAGTCTGTAAAAATTTTTTTTACATTTTTTAGTAATAGCATATTAAGCTTAGAAATATTTTATTTATTGTACGTTTTCATTTGTCACTTATATTATTTTTACATTGGTAATTTAATTTTATTTTGACATAAAATTGCATATAGACTCAAGAATATTGAATACTGAAACATACTATATAAATACAATAAATATAAAAACCCAATACAGCAGAAATATAAAAAGTTAAATCAAATATATAAATAATTTGATAAAGAAAAATAAATAAAATTTTAGAATGGCTGAGCAACCAGGATCATTTGAATTCTATATTAATCAAGGCAAATATGCTGGTCTAACGGGTGATAAATTAGTGAAATTTGCTAATGATAAAATGGAGCGAGCAGAACAAAATAGAAGAGAAACAGAAAAAATTAGAATAGAAGAAGAAAAAAATAAAAAAGATGCAGAAATACAAGCAGACAAAATAAAACAGGAAATGGCATTACAAGAAGAAGTAAAAAAGATGAGAGCAGATATGGAGTAAGAATTAGATTCACACAGAGAAAGACTAGGACTAAAACCCATTCACAAAAAGCCAGAGATAGTAAATAATAATCTAATAATAAATACAAATCCTGGCATAAAATGCAAAAATTGCAATAAAGAATTTGAATCAAGAAACAAATTATTTGTTCATTTAAACAATGAAGTATGTCATAAAATAGATACATTGAACACATTAGAAAGCACCAGTATAAAAATAAATGACAAGGATCACAGTCCTGTTATAAATTCAGATCAACAAAATGACAATTCTATTTTGAGACAAATTGTACAAGATCAGAGTCGACAAATCCAAACATTAATAAAAAGTTTAGAAACATTGACAAGTAAATTTGAAAAATTTGAAAAAAGTATTACAGCTGATGTGACTGATTCATATAAAATTCTACATGAACAGTCAAGCACTATAGAAAAAATAATAATGAAAATAGCAGATTCACAATTAACAGATACAAATAACAATCAAGTAAACTTAAACAAAACATCAATAAGCAAGACAACAAGTGAAACTGAAACACAAACAGATGCACCTTTGATAAAGAAAATTCATTCAATTTCAAAAACAGCAGAATCATTTTGTTCTGTCAGTACAGACACTAATAAACAAAATAGAAGTAAAATAGATTCAACAACACAATATAGAGACAAACCAATGTGTTTTTTTTGTAAGGACTTTGGACATAAAGCTAATAGATGTACCCTCAAACTGAAAAACATAACTTGTTACACATGTAAGAATTTAGGACATAAACAATCATTTTGTCCATTTAAAACAAGGCACATTGAGACACATAAGACTAATATCAGACATAAGTACCAACCACAGGATAACAACTTTAGGAATAGACATACACACAATTACCATTCAAATAGGAACACACACAAACCAATAAATAATTATCAAACTATTAGATATAAAAGAAGTAGAAGTAGAAAATATTGTGATGTACCTACATGTACATTCTGTAAGAAAATTGGTCATCTTAAAGAGAACTGTTTTAAACTGAAAAATAGTTGTTGCTTAAAATGTAAGATTTAATGAGAATCAGGAATTTAAACAACTACAGAAACATGACGCAAATAAAAGTCATAGGTTTTATAGGGAAAACACATGCAGTTTAGAAGAGCCAAGCAAACCAGATATTTCATCGAGACTCAGTCATAAATAGATATTTTGATAAAAACTTTTCGGATTGTTTAAAAATAGAAAGTGCTATATTGGAACGACAAGAATAAATAAAATGTATTGGGACAACAAAAATAGATATAGCTAATTGGAATAACAAGTATAAATAAAGGAATATAGGAACAATAATGAAATATAAATTATATTGGTACAAGTAGCAATGAAATATAGTAGAACAATAAGGATAATGACTTGAATAATAAGAATATTGGAACTATAAGTAAAAATAATATGGATATTGGAATAATTAAAACTAATAACAGTTGTATTTGAAAATAAAAGATTTGTATGTATTGAAAATATAATATAATACATGAATAATGATAATGACATTTAAGCTTGTCAAGTACACTATTGTATTGAGTATATTGACTCAAATATTTTTTTAATAATATATATTAAAGAATTCATGTTGATGATTGATGCATAATGTATTTAAAATAGACATATGCATACTTAATTAAGATGAGAATGAGGAGAAATTGTGTTTAAAATAAAACACACACACTAAACAAGTATAATGTACATGAGAATATGTTGTAAGAATGATTAATTACTCATTTACTTCATTCACATTGATGAAAATATTATTGAAGTTTATGCAAAGATTTTATTATGCAATGATTACTAATGCATATTTTATTGAATTTGTTCATTGTTTGAAGTTTATTGTTCAATTGGTTATAAAACTTTTTAAAAAGTTAAATTTTGTTAAATCCAATCAAAGGATTATTGATTATGACATTGACTATTGTCAAGAAGACTTATTAGTCTCAAATATGTAACTTGAACAATTATTGACTAAAGAAGTCAAAGGTATGAAGATTGTAATAATATATGAATTTTATTAAAATGATGTTTAAATATTTTATGTGTCAGAAGACATAATGAATTGTACATGATGATAATATTAAATATGTCAAGCTAAATTGACACGAAAAAGTGCAAAGTTAATATATTCACACTATATAAAATGATGAAAAAGACATAAGAAAAATGTCTTATATAATTAATGAGTACAAAAATGAATATTGTCAAATCACTAAGGAAAGTGTTATTGACAGAAGGCAAAAGAAAAGGTCTTCATATGAGATGAGAGAAAAATGACTTGCTAGATAAAGCAAGGTAAATAATAAGTTGAACAAAATATTGTTACAACAGAAGAAGTTTGTCAAAAGACAACATGAAAAATATATTGAACTGAAATAAAATGCTCTCATACAAAAGAAAAGAATGATAATGATGTGAAGAAAAATATGAAAGTGTTGAATATTGAAAATAAATTCATTAAGTGAATATGAACAAAGAATTGAAATAACAATTAAGTCATAAGGTGATAGAAAATAATCACTATAAAAAAAAAAAGTAAAAAGAGCAAAAAGGGGAGATAACAATGATAATTAAAAATGCACTTAAAACTAATGAAGAAGTTATGGTACTTGGTACCAACCTAAGTGAATAATCACTTGTTATTGTATAACATTTTTTTTTGTTTTAAAACTGAATTGATAATAATATTTTTAAAAATTGAACAAATTTTTATGTCAATATTATGATATGCTATATGATGCATTTAAAAATTGAAATATGAGATATAGTATTGACAAGAATATTTTTATTAATAAATTTTGTATCATAACTAGTTTGATAATTTGTATCATAACCATTTTGTTTGGCATTTTGTATAAAGAACAATAACATCTGTATGGATTATTATTGATATGATGTGATACAACAATTTTTTATTTTTGACAAAAGTAAATTTTATTAAGTTAACGACAGAAAAAAACTTAGAGACAGACTAAAAAACTAAATGTATAACATTTGTTTTTTAAAGGAAAGGGGGATGTTGTTATAATCAGTTTAAGCTGGAGAATTTACAGTTGGCACAGAGATGGTTGAAATTATCTGGCCACTTAGTTTAGTGGAAGTGAAGAAATATTAAATAATTATTAGGCAGACGATAGATTTGGGTAGAGACAAGAAGACGTACTTGATTCCTCATCTCACATCTTTTTTATACCATGTATGTATTTTCGTGAATAAGAATAAATAAATAAACATTTATATATATGTATACTACCAAGTCTATTCAGTGATTTATATATGTGATTCGTCTCATACATGTGGACATTAAATAATATAATATAATAATATACACCAAGTCAAGTTAGTTGAATCATCCGAAGAGACTGAAATATATTTACACCTATCAAGAAACAGAAGTACCACGAAAATAATATATATATTATACCACAACTGATCTACACACAATAACTAACTATGACAGAAACAATACTTGAAATTATTAACAAATGTCAATTTTTCTAAAACTTCAAAATGTTTGGTGGGTGACATTTTTCAACTTTTTAAATAAATTTGATATGGTTTTGTGTTTCTACAATAAAAAGTCATCTGTTGACGGTATGCCATACAACTGTTGTTCTGAAGTCATATACCTAATGGTTACTATAGTGTTTCCTTTCCATGATCAGGTCGTTGTCGTTAGTATGAGAGAGGTTTATGCTTGCGGTCTGATGACTTTATATATATTTCACAGCTCACGTTTAGTCTCCGCAAATAAAGTCAAACAATACCGTTTCTTTGCTGATATAACATGCAGATATTGATGCCAGTTGTTCTCAAATACACTACTTCAGCTTACGTACCACTCTCTCTTCCTCTTCTCTCTCTCTCTAACTTACTAAATCGTACAGCTTATATACTCTAAACGATTGGCTTTTCATCAGTGATTTATTAGCCATAAATACTGCTAACCCTAACTAACTCTACCCTCGGGACAATTTATATGACATCTCTGATAGATGGGAAAGAGATTGATACGTTAACTGGGGACATATAAAACTTTCTATTTTAACACCCCCCCCCCAAACGTGTAAATTCCACTGTAACGGCCTTTCTAAATAAATGTAACCTCCCCTACAATTTACTGACTGGTCTATTGAAACCAAATCTGCCCACACGTACAAAAGTCCTTTTTCTACAGGTATTTGAATCCCCTGAGTCCCACCTATTGCCCTCTATAAATCAATGCCCCTCCCGGTGATCTGACACGGTCACCTGTTGCTTAAATGATTCCACTACCTGGTTGCTATGACATGCCCACTTCCCTAGCTGACCGCTGATTTGTTACTAAAACTTTTAAAAAATTGTGCTAAAAAACCTACTTCGTAACACAAGTACTGACCACTTTTTGGCCTTCTTATCTTTTTTAAAAGTTCAACTTCGAAAAACTCATCAAAGAAAAAATGAGAGCGATCAAACATCTGTTCAGTGTGTGATATGTTAGGTGTGCTGTCAAACATAATTCCAAAATGCTTCTCAGCCTTTGTATCGATAAAAGGAATATCTTTCTAATGATGTGTCAAGACATTTATAAACTCATTTTGAGTTTCACTTTCAGGTGATAAATAAGATACGGATGCTTTTATTGTACATGTTTATTGTTCTCTTTAATCTCATTTGGTGCTCTAATAGCACTGAGTCATATGACTCAGCATCTCGAGAATTGTATTCATTTACCTAAGCTCCAGACGCTCTGTATGGTTGTACCCTGTGTTCATGGGCGTCGCTAGGAATTTTTCCAGAGGGGGGGGGGGACAAAAAATACTTTTTTTTTTTAAACTGACAATGCCATACAGGTTTATTTTTCAATTAAATCTAAGTTAAGTGTAACGATATTTATTTATATTGACATAAATAAATGTATTTGAAAATTCAAACATTTTGACTACAAGCATGTACTGACTTTAATTTTTTAGAGCATTTTCGAAAAAAAATGCTCTATTGTCCCCGTTTTGTCTGTCTGTCATCACCCTAGATCTCAACAACCATAAGTCCTAGACCCATGATGTATATATCATTTTGTAGGTCTTGGCCTGCCAAGAAATGACTTATTTCCATTTCGCGATCTGACCTCTCAGGGCCGTTAAAGGGGCCTTATAAAGTACCGTTTTTTACAATATAAGCTATATTAATAAAGGAGCGCCCAATATCTCAGCAACCATAAGTCTTAGACCCATGATGTATATATCATTTTGTAGGTCTTGGCCTGCCATGTGTACATCAAAAGTTCATTTCGCGATAGGACCTCTGAGGGCCGGGCTTCAGGGCTCCTAAGGGGCTTATATATTATATATACACCTTGTACGTTCAATAACCCATTCATTTGGTGCGAAATACTGCAGCACGTAGTTTCACCAAGATTTATAAAGAAACTCATCAAATGAAATAGTAAGCTTGTGTTCTGAGTTTAATTGAAAATATCAGAGCTATGCAACAATTGACGGAGTTTTCGGACGATTAAATGACTACAATTTCGAATGTTTTCAATTATGAGTCCTATTTCAGTAACCACAAACCACTTGTAGTTAGATTTAAGAGAAAATAATTTTTTTTTCAAATATAAAGAAACGTCTTTATAATATTTTTTTACAGATATATGCATCACACAATTGAATTTATAAATATTTCCAAAATTTCCAAATATTTACTGAAAGCTAACAAACGTACTGATACATAACATGAAAATGCGCTAACACGTCCTGTGTCCAGAATGGAACAGGCTTAATTGCTTATTTTTGTTTAATTTGGCCTTTTGTAGCTTGATTTGTCCTTCGAAAATGTTTTTGGCATTCAGGTTTTTTTTAAATCTGGCAACTCTTGTTAAATTGGATATTGGAAGGTATGTCCTGATATAAGACCTTTCGAATGAGTTGAAATAGCTGCTGATCCTTGATTGTTGGACCCCTGAAAAAGGTTTGATTTTTAGACCTGACAGTGGTGGAAACAGAGGTTTTAGATATGTTTGTTTATCAGACTATTCATCGCTGGTTGTATACTTGCAAATGTTTAAAGTTGCCTGTGAAGGATGCAGGTTTGGTTTATGATTGATTATTATTGTAAGGAGGCGTTGTAGTAGCGTGCGGGAGACTTTACATTTCATACCTTGCTTTCATCTCAAATAAATAAACAAAGCAGTGCGGCTGATTCCATGTTTAAGTTATAGACGAAGACTTTAAATAAAAAATATACAAACTGTTCTTCACATCAAAATACTAAGTGATCTTGATAATCAACAAATTCCAAACAAAGGCACGTCTTCTAAGTTCTAAGTAAGAATCTAACTAGTACCAAGAGCAGAAGTACGTCTTGCCACATCAAAGCCAAACAATTCACTAATGATTCAAGACTAATTGGTATCCAAGTAAAATGACAAGTGATGTTTCACTACGTCACATAACTACATTAAAATTCACTTAAAAAGTGTGATTAACACACATGCACAAACAAAATCAAACAGTGTATATTTAATTCAACTTTAACTCCTTCACAGTGCCTTTTGCAAATTTTGCGTGTTTTTTTCCACAAAAAGTAATTCCACGAGTTCAGGGGCATTTGTCATCAAACCATGCACAAAATTTAAAGATTTAAAGCACATGGCACAAAGGCTCTTATTAAAGATGAAAGCTATTTTGTTGCACTTTTGGAAGCCAAAGCAGTTTCTATAGGTGAGCAGTTGAACTCATCATTTAGAAGACAAATTCAAGAAAATTGCAACAAACTGGGTCCCTCCATTTCTATAATCCTTTTTTGAGGCATGTATGATTTGGCACTTCGTGGAAAAGAATCACATTTTGGTAATTTTTACGACCTGTTAGAGTTTCGTGATGAATCTGGAGATGAAGTTCTAGGTAATCATTTGTCAATTGGTTCTTGTAGTGCTAAGTACATCTCGGCAACTACACAAAACACTATGATCGAAATGTGTGGGTCTCTCTTGCGTGAAGAAATTGTTCGTGAAGCAAATAATTAGTTGCAATTTCTATACTTACGTGCCGACGAGACAACATAATTTCAGGCATTGAGCAGATGTCACTTGGTGTTAGATTTGTCAAAGAAAACCATTACAAATTCATAAGAATTTGGATTAGATATGACAAATCTTGTTGGTCAAGAATAAGACGAATGTTCTACAATGGCAGGTAAAAAAAAGAGCAGCCCAAGTAATAATTCGAAAAAAAAGACACAAAAGCAGCATTTGTACATTGCAGTTTACATAAACTAACTTATGTCGTGATCGATTTAAATAATGTGAATGCTGTACGAAACACAATAGGAAAAATTAAGTCAATTGTAGTGTTTTTCTGAGAAATTAATCAGCGAAGAAAACTAATTCCTAAATATAAAAACTTTGCGGAATTTCGCTGAAAATGTGACAGAAAATGTTAAACAACTGGAAAATTTAGAACAATCTGGAAAAAGCAAGCAAGTTGCACATCGGTTATTTTGTGCTTAAGAGGTTAGCGTTGGGGTACATTAGTTGTTTGTCTAGTTATTATACAAAAATATTCATCAAATCTAGAAGCTGTGACCCAAAAATTACAGTCAGTGCATTTAGACTTATTAGCATTACATAAAATACATTGAAGAATTGTTGACTACATTGGCTGTTGATCGACAGAATTGTGATGAGAGGTATAAGGAAATTTTTAGTTACAAAAGGTGTTGTAGATGACATAGGTGTCGACATTCAACCTCCACGACAAGCTGGAAGACAAATGAACAGGAAAATGCAAAAGTTGATTTGCCTGAGGATTATTTTAGAATAACTGTTTTTATACCCTACCTTGATTCTATTAACTGGAAACTCGTTTTTGTGTAGAAAATAAACCAGCATTTTCCTTTTTAGTTTTGCATCCCTTCTTGATGACAAAACTAGAAAGACTCGCATATATGGATCAAGCCAGGGCTATCGCTGAATATTACGTATTTGACCATTTAATCGAGGAGAGTGAAACCTTGTATGATATATGGAAATGTAAAACTAGTAAAGTGGAAAAACAATGACTCTTTGTGAGGTTTTAGATAAAACCAAATTTTCCTCATGATTGAAATGGCTTTTTTGACATCATTGACTTTTCCAGTAACAACATGCACAATTGAGAGATCATTTAGCACTCTAAGACCAGTAAAAACGTGGCTACGCTCAACAACTGGTGATGATCGTTTATCTGGTCTTTGTATGAAGAGTATCGGCAGAAAAAGAACATCTCAAAACAAGGAAAAAATTAAAGAAAATGTTACCAATAGATTTGGACAAATACCAAAACGTTTAAAATGTTTGCTCAAGAATAAATAGTTTAAAATCACAATATTACTGCTGTATCAGTGCAATTTATAATTGTATGCTCAATTTTCATAGTGTAGTAACTGTTTGATACTGAAACGATTCTTTTGAGAATTACAATAATGTAATAAGTTATACTTGCGGATATAATTCTTTTTTATGTTTGATACATGTACATGTTCTTCAATGTAATAAACTTTCAGGGATTTTTTCCAAAATTTAAAAGGGGGGGGGGGCAAATAAACTTTCAGGAAATTTTTCCAAAATGTAGGGGGGGGGCAAATGCACCCTTGCCTCCCTTGCCCCCCCTTGAATACGCCCATGCCTGTGTTACTGCTCTGCATGGTGGCACCTTGTGCTATCATTAAATTTTGTTTGAATTCATTAGCCCTTACATAAATGGTAGTAAAACATGTCTTCTAATTCGAGATGGATTTTATTTTTAGGACTGTGGTGTAATGGAAAATATTGAACCTCTTTAAAAGTGGTGAAGGAGAAGAGTGACAATGTGGTGTAGTAGCTCAGTTATTGAACGGGCTCGAACCTCAGTGAGAAATTTGGGATTTATTCAGGCCATTGTGAAACTTCCTAAATCCCCGCAGCTTAAACTGGGTACCTGAGATATATTGGGGAAGTGGCTGGACTTTGTGCTAATCCACACAATTAGTTATTTCTTGAAATATCGTAACTAATGTGCTCCCAAAGCTAGTCTTGAGGTTTAAGAGTTAACATAGTCGACATACTTTTATTCCAGTCATTGTGGGTGAAAGGAAAAAAAATCCGTTTCATTACCATTCTCATAGGTGATAAATGGAATCGTAAAGATGAAAAAAGCAATATACGTGGTACAACAAGTTACACTATTAAACATGTACTCACAAATTAAATGCATGCTTAGGCAAAATCGCCTTCCCTCCTTCCCAGTCCCGTAGCCAGGCAAGCAAGGGGGCACCTTTACTTTTTCTTTATCTTTTCCTCTTTTTCTTCTTTTTTTAAGCGGAGGGGGCTCCACACCTAGGGGGAGGCACGGCCCCCTGTGCCCCCCTTGGCTACGGGACTACTCCTTCCCCCTCCCATTACATGTATATATTTATAATTATTCAAACGCAGTGGCTCCGTATACGACCGATCGTACTACGTATTTTTTTTTCGGGACACGACCAGCAAAACGTTGATGGCGTCAGTAAACAGAATGAACTCTTAGTTATTTTCTTTTTGCGGGAACGAGCAATTTTTTCTAATTATACATTAAAATTGTAACTTAGTTGATGTGGCGTGCTGGTACAATGGTTAAGCCGTTTGGACGTGACTCTCTTTTATGCTGACTATATACAGGTTCGATTCCTCTCAGAAACATAATTTTTTTTATTGTATCCTTTTAATTGTTTTAATGAAAAGTAACTAATTAGAACTCTTTGACATTTTTTTTTAAATTGAAATAATGTATCCTTTAAGATTTTGTAAGAAAAAGAAACAACAACTAATTAGGTTTTTTAACTATTTCATAAGATATTGTTGTGACCCTCTTAATTCAACACACGGCGCTGGACCAGTCGTCACCTGGACAGGTGTGTAAAAACAAGAGATGTGGACGATGCGTGGAGACCAGTGACGTGACCTGATTTTTGTAGGTGTGGACCGGACATGTGTAGTTAATTGGTTTTTGTTTTGGAGAACAAGGAGTTGGTGACCTAGAGATTACACGTTGGACTCGCTTGTGGCCGGCAGTGATTTTGTTTCCTATGTGGATTTATTAGTTTGGTTATGGAATTAATGTTTAGTAAATTTGTATAATAAATAAATGTATCAGTCTAGTCATTATTGAACCCACGTGACCTGTGTGTCATTCTGTATAATATCAAGTTGTAACAATATCTTTAAAAAAAATAATAATTTTGAAAATATGTATCAAAGCTGAACACAGAGGCTTAACAAGGAGGGGGGGGGTCCAAAATCGAAAGTCCCGCCGGGCTCCAGCTTGAGGGGAGCCAGACCCATAGCCAGGTCAAAGTAAGCAGGGAGGCACCAATACCCAGCAAGGGAGCACCTTTACTTTTTCTTTTTTTTCCCTCTTTTTCTTCTTTTTAAGCGGGGGGGGGGGGCACTCCACACCTTGGCTACGGGGCTGAGGGGAGCCCCCAAAATTATTTTTTACATTAAATATTAAGTACATAATCTCATGTCATGGTATCGAATGTCAAAATGCAAGGCCCCCAAATCCTAGGTTCGGCAATTGCTTTACAACAGTATCTTCCTGCAAAGGCTTTGCAGGGTACAGCTAGTCCTAAATATTACCTAACTTTTCCTTACCATCATTTTTGCGTCACACTTTAAAAAATTCAGAGTAGCCTACATATTTCAAATTTACTAAATAATAATAACATTAAGAAACGAAAATAGAGGGGGTGGGGAGGCATTTATATCCGAGAATTGAACCAAATACAGACGGATACAAATTAACGAGTGTTAGCTTTCGGGGGAGAGGGGTGCGATAGATACTAATTTAGCGCATAATTTTTTTGTTTTATTCGTCCGACTTTATTAGGCTTGGGAAGACCCGAAAAAAAGTAATAAAGAATAACTGCCGTACATGCGCACACCTTTACTCTTAGTCTTAGACATATATCCTGACAACTAAAATATATAATTCAAAGCCGTATTTATTTTAAAAAAAATATTATAAAAATATCTCCGATTATTAACAGCAAATGACGTCATCAGCGTCTGCAGTAAATAAGAGTTCTTATTCATTCTGTTTACTGACGTCATCAACGTTTTGCTGGTCGTGTCCCGAAAAAAAAATACGTAGTACGATCGGTCGTATTCGGAGCCACTGCGTTATGATAATTATGCTTATCAAATTTGGTGGAGTAAATAAAAACTTAATGAATTTGAATACGTTGACTTTTATTTCTTGAGTAAAACGGAAAAAAATCGTCGGGGGTGTATCATCTGATGATCCTAAAAAATTTTAATTTTTTTTTTACAAAAAAAAAACGATTTTTTTTTAAATTTCAGTTGCGAAAAATCCTGACCTGATTGAACAAAACCAAGGTCATTTTCGGACTCAGAGCATCAAAATTAGTCTAATTCAGCTGGAAAACCCTGGACGATTTTCAAAACAAATTTTTTTGTTACTCAGTATTATGAGCGTTTATGGTCCTGTTTGGTATAACATTAAAACAAAACGGTCGAGCGAAGATGGTGCCGTGCACTTGTGGAAGACCATCTTCCTGTCACATTATTTGTCTCTTGCCTTAAGAAAAAAAGTCGATCCTGACTATATTGTAAATTGTTAATTTATAAACATAATTTAGCTCAGCAGCATTAACATTACGAATATCACTATTGAGATGTTGATTTCATTCAAAATTGTTATAATGTTTTAAAATAGAATTTGAATCCGTTAAAATTTGGAGGCGTTTGGGGCACCGGTAAACTTTACACTACATACAAGATATTTTAGGCTGTAACTACTTAGACCATTTGGCAAATATTTTGAACTATTAGAATAAAACATAAAAATTTTCACTCCACCCTAATTTATATATTCTAATTTTCATAAAAACTTAAAAAGGTGATATCAATTGTTCAGCAACACAATGTATCAATGAAGTTTTTATCGTTCAGTAATAACCGTAGGGAGAATTCACAAAACACAACAATTAGGGGTTTTAATGCCAAGACAGGACAAAAATATTCTTGTTTGAAAAAACGTTAGTTATTTCCCACAAGATAATGTCACACAGACATCTATGATGAACTCATCTGTGATATCTCAGTGAGAATGATGTTCTAATGTCAACTTGTACATGTCTGAGAACTCTGTTGACATTACTAGAATTTACTTTGTTTGTTTTTGATATGTAGAATATTGTCAACAACACGTGGCTGCACCCAAGTCGATGTGATCATAAAGGTCAGAGTTTGTGTATACACCCTATTTTAACTAGGACATCTTTTCTCAACTGAAAGATTTGATGTTTGAGTTATTTCACAAAAGACTGTGAAAATCAAAAGAGCCTGGCACGTAGATGTTGTAATGGTTTCTGTCTTGCGTTTTTTTTTATTAACTATATTGAATTTCATTTTTTTCAGCGCGTTCCCCTGCCCTGAATCGTTGACAATGGATTGTTTCGTTTCTTTTTAAACACATACCATAAGTGGGTTACATGGGTCTATGGTCTACTTATCAAACAAGTATATCGTATTTCGCCATCCTATTAAACTATTCAGAGGGAAAATTCAACCATAAAAAATTGTCAGTAATAGGCGTCTAATTTTAAGTTTAAAATTACTAATATTACTGTATTATTATTATTATTATTATTAATATATATATATATGTGTGTGTGTGTGTGTGTGTGTGTATAAATATATAATAAAATTACTTATATATACAAGTAGGCGGTGTTTACTTCTCTAAGAAGAAGAAATAATTTAAATATCGAGTCATTGTTTTTTTTTTTTAGTACGTTAATGAAACTTTAGACTAGTTCTTGTTTTTCATTGATTGCATAAAAGGGGTAAAATAATATATTTCGGTGTCTCCTGTAACCAGGAACATTTATTTTTATGACAATAATAAATAAATCATCGTGGTTTGAGCAACAAAGTCTTAATGAAAAGCAGCTATCAATTTGCTTCATAATAATTGAAATGCGACCACACACATATACATATATAAAATTATTTTTTTTTAAATAGATTTTGGTTGAAAAAAAAAAGAACTAAGTTGGTTCCTTAAGTATCTATAAGTATCTGAAGCGAAAATATTATTACATATTTTTTCAAAATAAAAAGATATTTTTTCTAATTCGTAAAAAATTAGCGTGTATTTATTTTCATTTAAATTTGAGTTGCACTTTGAATCAAGTAAGCGTGTACTCATACATATTAAAAACATTCATCGGAGATGCCTATGTATATGATGTTAAGTATTTATTATGCGGATTTGAAGTTTTGTAGTTTTTGACTAAAAACTTGTTTATATGAAAAACATGTACAACAAACAGTCAGTCAAAATAGATTGCACTATTTCAAACTAACATTTTTTTTTTAATTATTACAATTATCCTTTCTCTAAAGATACCAAAAATATATTACAAGAAACATCATATCAATCACTAGTCTTTATTTAATTATTTTAAGTCTCACATTGAAAAATTCTTGTACAACAACTGTACTGCTATTAAATTTTGTATAACGGGGAATGTGTAGCCTACCATTTATCTAAATTGAATATTTATTTCGCGGACAAAATATTTCCTTTGTGCTATAAACAAATAACGGCATTTCATGATTCCAAGAAATATTTTCAACAAAACAATCATTGATCCTATTCTATTGTCCTCCCCCCCCCCCCACCCCACACCCCGTAACTGACGCCCATGTTGAAGATTTAATAAGCTGTTAATGCCTAATGCATTAGTGTGCGCATGAATTTTAACTTTAGAAATGATTTGAACGATTGGTCGTGGTAGTTACGGTAAATGTCTAAAAAAATGAAAATTGGACTTTATTTTTTTAATTGTCTTATTTGAAGATTGTATTAATTTTTATTTCAATTTAACTATTTACATGTTTCACTATTTTGTTAATGTAGCCCTATACTTCTTCATGCTACTCGATTATGTAAAATAAAGTTACCCATACCCTCAAGAAGAAGGCCTACATTTTTATAGATTATGTGTTACAAGCTTAGTCACAGATCAAACCTATTTAAAAAATTTGCTAACATTTTTTTCAATAATTTTTTTCCTAAATTTTCTTTAGTTTGGTTTTAAAACATCTTTTAAAATTTTTAAACATATTTAAACTAAACTTGCGAAGTTTGTTTTGTATTTTTTTTTAAATGTATGCACAAGGTTTTGTGTTTGGTGCACTATGACGTATTTTGGTATTATTAAAAAAACTGGATCCTACATGAAAGAAAACGGCACTTAAAACCAGAGTCCTCCCCCCCGCCCCCAACCCCCAAACCTACCCCTTAAGTAAGAGAAACGTATTCATTTCTATGAATAAAATGGCTCCTCCCTCTACACAATGGTGTAGGTAAGGTTAACTTCTGGTTTCGCTGGGTTTTTTTATGAACTGGTTAGTGGCCAGGTTTTGTATGTGGCAAATTCAAAATGATTTATGACCAGCTTACCTATATGATTTTTTAAAATCAGACTATTCGTTATGTTTAATGTTTGAAGCTAAATAATTAAGTTGGTAAGAGGACATCTCTGGAGTTTTTTTTTAGCCCGAAGTGCACAGGAAGATATTCAGTTATTCATCGGATACGATTATTCTCAGTCTAACTAGGTCAAAGTCCCACTACATAGATAACACCATGCTGTAAGTTACTGGGTATTGATTTACGAATTAAAAAAAAAATCTGGGATTCTATATTCACTCATATTTACTTCAATTAAGTTCAATCTGCTATAAAGACACTGCACGATTTCATTAAATCAAAAAAAAAAATACATTCCTATTGTTTTTTTTTTCAAATTAAAACTTGAGTTTCAGAGAGCTTAAAATGGGATTGACAAGTCAAAAAAAACAAATGTCTAGTCTGTATCAGAAAATATCTATCTATCTATCTATCTATCTATCTATAATATATATATATATATATATATATATATATATATATATATATTCATTTATTTATATATATTGGGTTGGTCTCTGGTTATGTTATATACACACACTTTATTTTATTATTTGAAAACATAGGCCTGGTAAAAATGAAATTAAATATGCACATTATTTTATAGTCAAATCGTTATGGGATGATGCGATTAAAATGGTATTAGAAAGACAATTTTCTACTTTTCGAGTTCAGAAAACTGATCAGAATATTTCCGCATTTGATAATAGAAGCTTTTATCAAACATGTTTTCAATGTTTTGTCAATGTACCTTAATATATGTCAATGTATCTATCATGACATTCTATTTGGTCAATGTGTCTATCAGTAACCTAGCTGCTATGGACTAAACATTCAATAAGTACAAATGTGGGAACGGATTGTCGACGAGAAAACGCTCGGCTGTCGACCTTGGGGTCCCTGGTTCGATCTTCTTTGAGGGCCAATGGATATTTCAGGTTATGGTTAAAGTCCAACAATATATCTCCCCGTATACCACGGTCATTGCACTACCGACTATGCTGGTGATGAAAGAAGGGCACCGCTAAACCATTCCATTAGTGGTTTATATTATATTAGAGAATTCATCTCATCCTTACAGGGACTTCAACATATGCCCATATATCGTACATATATGACTGTTTTTTTGTTTTTAAAAGTCGGATGCTAGTGACATATTTTTATGCCACACATTCTGCCATTATGTAAATAAGATGAAAGGTGAGAGAGGTGGATTTGAATTTTTGTTTTATTTTTTTTTCGGGCCGCCACTGCTAACATGACAGAGTACCATGTGCCGTCCACATCAGCTTTATTGGCGGCGCTGATGCTTGTCTGCCATGCAAACAGACAGGCGGGGTGAGCGTGTTCGCTGTATTTCCCAGCAGGACAGAAAAAAAGGTTTTTGATACTTGCCTAGACTGGCCAGAGCAGCAGGATAGGTTTTTCCTGCCACACTGACAGAGGGGAGGGTGTAGTGTGCCTAACCCCTCTGCCAGAAATGGCAGGCTGAGACAATGGGTCAGAGTGTAAGGGTGTTGTGTGCAGACCACATATAAGTACACCGCCAGCTTTAAATACTATGATCGCCAAAGGTGTTATTTTTCCTGGCCATGAGACCCCAACGATCCTTTCCCCACAGATCATGATATGTCTCCTAGGCCAGAGTAGCCAAAAGGCTAAGATCCATTATAGTGCATTTGATTTTAGCCAAAAGGCCTTCAATAAGCGCATAATAAAATTTAATATTTTCCCGTGGTGCCTACATGATCATTAAACTATAAAACTGCCCTATTAGGAGTCTATATTGTTGCGAACTTCCAAAATCTCTCTAGATAGGCACTAAATGACACGTGGGTTCGTTAGTTGAATAATAAGGTTTATTCACAGTCTACAATGTACAGGTTATAATAAGTCCTGCAGGCGAAAGCAAAACAACAACAAAGTCCATTATACGTACAACTAATCCAGTTGAAACGAGTCTACGTGTTATCGCTGGCGATGTACTGATAACGAACTCGCTGCATCAACAGACCTGGGGTTCTCCACTTCTTCTCTGTCCGTCCTCTCCGTCCTTTTCATCGGATCTCCTGTTCTATCTGTTCTCTCGTTGTCACTTGTTCTCTCGTTGTCACTTGTTCGTTGTTGTCCATGTTCCTCGTTGTCCATCTTATGAATCACAGCACAGTTCCTTTTATAGGTAGTCCCACCCACGCTAAATCCATCGTTTTCCCGCCAAAATGGGGGATGGTCATTGCGTGGGAGTGAAAGTGGCAAATAACAATATTTCATCACTTGTACTTAGGCAGGGTGAACGACCGAATCACCAATGTGTAAGGCGTACATGAGTCGTGATTGTATCATCCACCTCGGGGCAGGGGTGCGACCCGGGGGGGGGGGGGGTGAAGCAGAGTTATAACAATATGATTTAAGAAAGAATTATATTATATTAAATTTAGCTTCCGTTTGATCAAACAGTTTCTATTAAATTTCAGAATTTCTGATTTTGATGTAAAAAAAAGTCTGTAAGATTTAATGAGCCTCACTTTGTTTGGTTTGTGGGTTTGTCATAAATCTTTTACCTCAAATTTCAACCTGTTCTTATTTAGTGAGAAAGCTTAAATTTGAAAAACAGATACTTGATGGAAATGCACTATTTCGATTTTAATAATTTCGAGTTAATGAATTAATATCTTGTAGAATTACTAAGCTAATTACTTTTTAGTGATGTTTATAATAATACCTTATTTGCCCAGTTATTATCATGCCCAAATTAATAGGAAACAAAGTGTTAAAAATGTCAAGCTTTATTTTATTGTATAGAGAAGCCAAATTAATGGAATTATATTGCAATGTGCAAAATTCCCCGCGGTTCTAAACCGGCGGTACGTGTACCTTAAGGGGTACCACACAATGGCACGAAGGGAGCACGCAGAGACTTATAATTTTCGTTTAAATCAACCTACATTTTAAAGAACTTACAAATGAGAGGGACCGGCGGTATTTTTTCCCGCTCTGGGGTAGAGTTACGAAAAAGGTTGAGAGCCACGGAAATATCCAATAACAAGTTTTACTATTTTAAAACTAAAACGAATAAAATAAAAAATATTAAAAAACGTTTAAAAATAAACTTTTATTGAAATAGACTAAAAATTGATAAAAAAAACAACAACATCAAATCACGCGGATATTTATATAAACTAGTAAACAGAGGCCCGGTACCCGGACAGGCTTGTAGGGACGCAGTTGGACTTGAAAATGATGAAATACTTTTTGAGCGCGTTAATAATGAGTCTATATATGAACAATGGTAAATATATATATATGTACTCGCAGTGGCCCCCAAAGGACATGAACATATTATTGTAGCCAAAATACATTTAAGTATAGGGACACTTAACAAAACTGCCATCCCTTGATTAGTTCAGTTTTGAGTAATGCGGTTTTGATTAGCGCGCCCTTGATATACGCTGTGCCGGTTTTGATTATCGCGCCTTTTTTCCTTTGCCCTCGCGTTATTTTGTCTGTCTCTCAGTCACTCGGCAACAATCATTGAAGCAAGACGTCTGCCTTACGTATTGTTTGCGCTACCTATTTCGATTTGATTACTATTTTTTTTTAAATAATTTTCTTATTTATGGACAAAAATGAAACTCTTAAACTTAAACACATCACTTTAGAATCTTTTGCCGGAACGCGCTAAAGATTTTTGCGACTTTGGTGATCGTATCAACGAAGTTATTGACGAAATCAATGCAGTTGGAACAGAACTTGGCTTTGAAGCAGATTCATAAAACATTAGCGAATTGTTGGAATCTCACTCAAATGACTTGACTGACGACGATCTTCTTGCAAGTTAGCACGAAAAAGAGTACGTGGAAGAAGAAGAGGGAACACCTCCAAAAGAAACTCCATCTAAAAGGTTTGAAGAACGATTCAATGCTATTGAAAAAACTAAAGAAATCGTAAGAGAATTTGATCCCAACGAAAAAAGAAGTATGAATGTTCATCGTGAAATAGACAAGTAAGTCCACTGTTACCAGAAAATTATAGAGGAAAGAAAAAAGCTTAAGGTTCAGTTAAAGTTAGATGCATTTTTTTCGGTAAAAAAATAAATTTTAAACCTACTTTATTTCTTTTATTTATATATTATTATTTGAAAAGTATAACGCAAGTTTTTAGTTAAAATTAAAATATAATTCTAACTGAAATATTTTGGAGGATTCATTATAATTATTCCCATTGGTTTATAAGTTTTGATTAGCTCGGTAATTCTCGGGGATTTATTGACCGCGCTTATCAAGGGATTTCTGAAGCCTACATCAAATAAATTTCATATTTTATATAGTTCATACCAAAGAAAATAATCCTCATTGTGGGTACGGAAGCTTAACAAAAACAACCACCGACTATTATACTTTGAAACCCAACCATAGGCTACATGGTTTGCGTACACGACACCATATCATTTATAGATCTTGATTTATTCATAATATTTTAAATGACTCTTTTCCCAACAGTTCTTTATTTTATGTTTTATCATTCTCAACGTAAGGTATTTAAAAACAAAGAGAGACGTGATAGCCTGCCAGTTAAGCGATTCGCTACATGTTACCAGATTGCTTATTTACTGTTCTACACATTGTAGTATAGGACAAAATATCGTACCCAAAATTAACTAAGAAAATATTTCTATCCCGGTGCACTTTTATTACAAAACATATGATTCAAAATGTAACATTCCTTTTACCTTTATTATACTTTACAGACATATCGTTTTAAATAACGGCAGAGTGCAAAATTTTATAAATACAATGTGTGGTCAAGTAAAATGTATCAAAGTAAATAATAGAAATAGATAGAATCGTTGTGTAGCTTCCATCAGCTCTTCCATCAATTCAGAGGCAGTCATGTATCCGTTGAGGCCGCAGACGAAGAAGAAAATATCAGGCCTCTTAAAAAAGAAAGAAATATCAAAACTTTTAACAATATAGTTCTGTGAAGCTTCCATCATGCGTGGGATACTTTGCATTCTCTACATTGTGTACGGTGCTACTGAGACTCCAACCCTATACAACTCCTATACAATTCATTCAAGTGACGTAATAATTAATTTAAAAAAAATGACGTAGTTTGAGATGTTGGCGGTAGAGGGAGCTAATTTTTTGCAAGATATAAATATTTTATAGAAATAATAACAAATTTAACACCATATCATATATATTACATTACCTTGAGATATCCTTAAATACATAATCGTCTAACCTAGGCGCGTGTCTCCCTTTCTCGGGCAGTTTTCATTTCGTGCGGTGTGCGTTGTAACCGGGTCGTGTATTATAACCGTGTATGATGAGGTGCAGAAGGGATAACAAAGAAATATACGAAATACTGCAATATAAAAGAACATATGGACTTAACTGCCATGAACAGAATACGATATGAACAAAAATAACAAAGAGATGTTTTAAATACTGTAATATAAAATAACATTTGGCTTTAATTGCTATGAACATACTGAAATACAACGCATACACCGCACGATATGAAAACTACCCTCGCTCGAGGAATTCCAAAACTGAGAATTTTCGCATTCGTCAGTCTCCCTCAGGCTAATCGTCAAAGGGATACAACTAAATTACAGTATAAGGAGTTATTTAAATTACATGAAATCTGAACATACAGTGATATAAAATGAAATAATTAAGAGTCCATTGAAAAAAATTTTTTTGGACATTTTTGCATTACATTCATAATGTTTTTGCAAGCAAATATTACACAAAAAATTCATTTAAAAGTACTTATTCACTTAGAAACATATCAGAAAATATTTGACAAGTAAAAAAATGAATATCACAATAAGACAACCCAGTCCATCAAAGATGTCAGTTCAAACATTCAAAATTACTATGGTCCACGATAGTGTAGAAATCATGCAATTTCATGCATATTTTCATCAAGAAGGCGTTAAAACACCAACATGAAATAGCTAGTACTTGCCAAGGTTAACAAGTGTGCAAAATATGAAAAGTTTGAATTACTGTCAACATGGTGCAAAAATGGACGACCATGATGCTTAAAGGGGCCCACCATAAGTACACTATTATTCATTAACAGGAATTCTCTATCAAAATAATAAACACATATATGGTACTTACTAACTGTATAAAAACATCATTTCATGTCTTACAGGTTCTTGGCTATACCGGGTCAAATATTGATGAAAACTGTCTGAAGTGCAATGTTTGGAATTTTTTAGGGCATTCTGTGTGCAAGCTACACTTAAGATAAACACATTATTCAACTCAGGATAAAACAATGAGTAAAAATGAAAATCTCAGCCTGATACCTCATTTAGTTTTTGAAATATTCACGTTCAAATATCGCAAAAATGTAAATGTCACGCGAACTCGTGACTACCCTTAAAACTTTAAAAAATCATATCTCGGAAAGTTTTTGAAAAAATGGCCTGAAATTTTCAGGAATTACTCAACTTTGAATGTACCACAAGCCATAAAAATTTCAAAAAGATCTGAGAGGGTCGGGTGAACAATTGTCAAAAAACTGGTTGAGTTGACATGGAATGACCCAAATTCGATTTGAAAATTAACCAATTAATGAGAATGACATTTTTATTGTATTAAAAAAATTAATTCTAAGGAAGTAAACTTTCAAGTCCTTATTGCAATTATTCAATAAATCTCAATTGTAAACTTTGTTTTCCAGAACTGTCTTGGTTTTATTTCTATTGATGGGTCACTGTACAATGTGTCTTGGGTCTATCTGTGAAATGACACAGGATGTCTGTGAATTTTGGCTGGAGATTGAACATCACATGACCATGATGGACAACAAAATGGCAGTTTACTCTTCTGGCGGTAAACTTTATCATTACAACGTCTTAAACACATCAACGGCTCAGCCAGTAGATCCTGATCACGTGATTGTAGCTGACGGTTGGGAAAAGCAGCGATTGGTCATCACAGTCAATAACACGATGCCTGGACCTTCTATTGAGGTATGTCTTACTTCAGCAACGCACTAATAAAGTTGGGAAAATATTTTTTTGATGTGATAATATCTAAATAAATGCATAATTTTTAAATGCAATAGACATTTTTAAAATATAATAATACATTGTAGGCATATTTAAATTTTTATCTCTTCAATATTGCAAAAAAACAGAACAAGAAAGGTAAGAACTAATTATTTTTCCGAAAGTAATTCATCAGCAGCAAAAATTAAATAAAAAATGACTGATAAATTTTTTTTGTCAATGCAGGAGATTCGCATCTATAATTTGCATCTCGGTAATATAAGAATGTCTCAGCATTAGATGTACATCAACCTATAACCACGTATTATAATATTTAAGTAGGACATGTCACAGTTTGTAATATTTATGTAGGACATGTCACAGTTTGTAATATATATGTAGGACATGTCACAGTTTATAATATTTATGTAGGACATGTCACAGTTTGTAATATATTACGTAGGACATGTCACAGTTTGTAATATATATGTAGGACATGTCACAGTTTGTAATATATATGTAGGACATGTCACAGTTTGTAATATATATGTAGGACATGTCACAGTTTGTAATATATTACGTAGGACATGTCACAGTTTGTAATATATATGTAGGACATGTCACAGTTTGTAATATATTACGTAGGACATGTCATAGTTTGTAATATATTATGTAGGACATGTCACAGTTTGTAATATATATGTAGGACATGTCACAGTTTGTAATATATTACGTAGGACATGTGACAGTTTGTAATATATTACGTAGGACATGTCATAGTTTGTAATATATTATGTAGGACATGTCACAGTTTGTAATATATTACGTAGGACATGTCACAGTTTGTAATATATTACGTAGGACATGTCACAGTTTATAATATATGTAGGACATGTCACAGTTTGTAATATATATGTAGGACATGTCACAGATCATAATATATTATGTAGGACATATCTCAGATTGTAATATATTCTGAGAATCGACCAACTATTGTAGTATATATTCTGAATGTGTAGGACAGACATGTTGATCATCTCACTATATGACACCCACATGTTATCAGTTACACAGTATCCATTGGATACCTTTTTTCCTACCGCTGTCATATTTGTTATTTTTGAACAGTTATACTTTATTTTATACATTACTGGATCATTGTTTATCGAAAATCACCGTACATTTAATTGGCAATATCACTAGAAAAGAATGTGATATTGTTTTCTTAAAGCTAGACCGACTTTTGTACGAGCAATCAACATTAAGTTTTTTTTTGTAATATGGTAGATATTTTGATTTTCGAAGTTGTTCAGAATTCATTGTTTTGTAATTTTAATTAATCAATTAGCCCAAAGTTCATCTTTTGTAATACAGCTGCTATTTATATCCATAGACATCTACATAATATGCCAATTTTAATATCATATATATTTATATAAAGTACTAGATCGGCTACAAACCTCAAAATGGCAGTTTTTCAGAAAAGAAGAAGTAGCTGCAGAACGTCTGCCTTTATTGCAACTATCATGGCCGCTGGAGCAAAAAACCAATATCTCTAGAATACGTACAAGTTAATGACGTATTTCACATTTTTTTCGAATCAATATTTCCACTTGCAGTAGAGAGTTCGTATTAGGTAGATCGGGTCACCAATCGTTATTTTTTAACCATGGTCCGGTTGACAAAAAGAGTGACAATTGCGGGACGGATTGGGGGGAAAAAAGACAAAAAAAAAACAAGGTTTAGCTCTCCATGTAAATCATGTAATGTGCATAATAGCAAAATCATACTTATATCAGACATATTGTGCACACATGCAAATATCAAAATAAGCAGGTTAGCGAGATTTTGGAAACTGAAGTTTAGCTTTCAACCTCAATGTTTGGTTTGGAGAATTGCTTTTTTGTTCAATGTGACAGAGTAACATTAAACTTTTTAGTGAGTATATTTCTTAACCAAGTTTCAATGATTCTTATTTCTCAGAGTGTAATTGTGTAGATAGATAACTGTGATCATGTTGATAGATGATTTGTTTCATTGTGACGCCGAAAATTGTGAGTGGTCTCTTCAGTTTCTGCTGAATAATATTTTGAATTATCTAAAAATTAGACTCGCTGAGAAATCCCGTTTTTTAATTTAAGCTGTGGAAAAAAAAGTTTGATATATTGTTATTTCGTAGTTTATGTTATTTTCAATATTAATAGTAAAAGATGAAGAGAGCCTGAACTTAAAGCCTTATAGAATTACAATAAGCTATGTAAGCAAATAGATCACACACTCACCAGTAATTATATAACAAAGTTATTCTAGAAAGAATAGTTACAAATAAAGATTATAACAAGATTATCAATACTCGAGTTAGATAGATCCTACAAAATTGTTCATGCCATCATTGCACATCAAGTTAGGCCTCAGCAAGCATTTTGTTACTCCTCTTGACAAGGAGTCAGCAGCTTTCAAGTACATCCAATATCTTTTTCCAAAGTTGTCCGAGGCAAAGATCAAGGCTGGTATCTTCATCGGACCACAGATCAATAAGGTCATAGAATGTGACGTCATAGAATGTGACGAGTTCGCCAAGCTGATGAACAGGACGGAGGTAATGGCTTGGAACAGTTTCTCAGCAGTTGTTCATGGCTTCCTGGGTAATCACAAGGCCGAGAACTATGTGCAGTTTAGACTCATATAGAATTACGCCAAAACGGAATGCCAGAATGTTTCTCTTAATCCATATCGACGCTCATCTTGAAAAAGTCAATGAGAACATGGGAGCTTTCTCAGAGTAGAAAGGCAAGATAAAATGGACGTCGTTACCAATGGTCGTGCGTAAAGCGCTCGACTGTCGACCAGAAGGTACCTGGCTCGATATCTGGTGAGGACCAAAGAAATTGTTTAGGTCTTGGCTCAAGTTCCCTTCATGTCTCCCGTGGTGCCTCCATGGCCATTACATTCCCGGATGTGGTGGAGATGAAAGAAGGGCACCATAAAACCGTCCCATTAGTGGTTTAAGGATCTAAGAGATTTCATCTCATAAATACAGGTACTTCACACACTCCAACGACATTAAAGGAAAACATAACGGGGACTACATTTGAGGTCATTTTGAGAAAGAGATTTGCAGCATACTTGTACATCTAGCAAACCGAATCGTTTCGGAACCTTTTTCATTGATTTTTTACTGTTTTCTATTGATCATGTTGATGTTGTTTTTGTATTAAACCGCATGAACGAAACTATACATTTCCTTGTTTTGTCACAATATTTACGACCTTTTACTGGGCTGTGGTCATAAAATCAAAGTTTTTGCAGAATATAGTCGTTTTTCAATATGTTTTAGACATAAATATAACGCTTTGAAGCCAAGAACAAAAATTGTGTTACATAGTGTGTTCAACAAACGAGGAACTAAAAATTAAATTTAAATTCGGACAACAGCAGTTCTGGCTACAGAAATAGACATCTGTACTCCACTCTGGGTAATAATGTATAGTGGGAAAGTTCCTAATCCATCAACATATTAGTGGGACGTGAAAGTCACCAATTTATTAATTCATAAATTAAAAAAAAAACAACGACTACAGGTAGTTGAGCATGGTGATTTAAAATCACTACTCACTAAAATAGACACAGACATTTCAGAATAATGTCACTGCACCAAGTTCCCACTTCTATCAGCCATAATAATTTTATAAGAGTGCGATGGGGGGGGGGGGTGAAGTTTGAGAATCTTTGTTCTAAGTCGTCCTAGCTAGGAATACAACGGACCAAGTGATACAGTTGTAATAAAAAGAAACTAAAGGTTTAAAAAGTGACTTGAAATAAGATGGTTCAGCAACGGTGTGCCCTATTGAGTGTCATATTCATTAATCAATTCATCCATCATTAATCAATTCATCCACCATTCCACTCATACTAAGGTCTAATGCAAGTTTTCCTCAAATGTACGTTTTCCCTTTTATACGTTTTATTTCTTTCAAGGTTTATGAAGGTCAAACGGTCATTGTGCATGTGAAAAACTTGCTAACGGGAAGTGCAATCAGTGTGCATTGGCATGGATTACATCAGAAAGGGACACCGTGGAGTGATGGTGTTAGTTTTGTAATACAGGTGAGTTGATGGCAGAATTATGGCTGAGGTAGACTGAAAACGTCATTTATTTTACCAATACATGTATTTCTGGTTGTTTGATAGAACTTCTCTTTCAGTTGAGGGAGCTCTAGTCAAGGGTTGTTTGATAGAATCTTTTATTCAGTTCAGGAAACTAAAGTCAAAGTTTGTTTGGGGGAATCTTTCTTTCGGTGGTTGGAGCTCTAGTCAAAGGTACTATAAGGGGCTCTAAAATCGTACATCGTGGGGATTCAAGCAAATGTTAAATGATTTTGGTACAGGGCCCTGTACGGGCTTCAAATTCCCTTCCTGGTGGTGTGTTCAACTGTCAACAGTCTTTAGAATGTGAACATCATCCATTATAATCCTATTTCATCTAGAAATATTAAACATCTCTTGAGTAGCAAAATGGCTCGTAAAAAAGTTTCTTTAAAAAAGCAACTGATTGAAAAAACAAGCAATTAAGCCTGTTCCATTCTGGACACAGGACGTGTTAGCGCATTTTCATGTTATGTATCAGTACGTTTGTTAGCTTTCAGTAAATATTTGTAAATTTTGGAAATGTTTATAAATTCAATTGTGTAATGCATATATCTGTAAAAAAAAATATTATAAAGACGTTTCTTTATACTTGAAAAAAAATTATTTTCTCTTAAATCTAACTACAAGTGGTTTGTGGTTACTGAAATAGGACTCATAATTGAAAACATTCGAAATTGTAGTCATTTAATCGTCCGAAAACTCCGTCAATTGTTGCATAGCTCTGATACTTTCAATTAAACTCAGAACACAAGCTTACTATTTCATTTGATAAGTTTTTTAATAAATCTTGGTGAAACTACGTGCTGCAGTATTTCGCACCAAATGAATGGGTTATTGAACGTACAAGGTGTAGAATGAGGCTATATGTATAATATATATAAGCCCCTTCGGAGCCCTGAAGCCCAGCCCTCAGAGGTCCTATCGCGAAATGAACTTTTGATGTACACATGGCAGGCCAAGACCTACAAAATGATATATACATCATGGGTCTAGGACTTATGGTTGTTGAGATCTAGGGTGATGACGGACAGACAGACAGACAGACAGACAAAACGGAGACAAAAGAGCATTTTTTTTTCGAAAATGCTCTAAAAATATTTATATTGGGATATGGGAATTTCCAGACAGAAAGTCTCGTTAAAAAAGGGACTGAGTAGCCATAAAGTTTTCCTGTTCATACGAACGGCTCTGCTGCATGACTTTAAAATTATTATACAACAAGTTTTCTTTATTTGCAAAGCCGCTCTTAGGTATTTCGGTGCCTATGGCAGAAACTTTGAAAGATGTTAAGGGGCCCTCATGTAACGTATCTATTGGGGGTATTCTGATTATAAATATAATAGAAGCTGATACTTTAGCTATAGGTGCTCTAGGGATTTTCTAGATCAGCTCTGATTTATAGATATAGGCCTAGTTGACTGTATAAAACATAGCTATTGTTTATGAAATACATTTCATTTATTGATTGTAAAATATTTCTTGAATTTTGACAGTGTCCAATATCGCCAGGACAAGAGTTTACTTACAAATTTATGGCATATCCGAAAGGAACTAATTGGTACCATGCACATACCGGGTCACAACTCTCCATGGGATTGCTTGGTCCTTTCATTGTTAGAGAAAGACGGCCAGCACAAATGGAAGAATTCATAATGATGCTACAGGTACTGTCAAACATTTCTGTGGGATGAATATTTGTAAACAACATTTAGTTTAATGCATGATTCACCAGTTTTCCGAGAAAGGTATTATTTACATTTCTTTTTTAACTTAATTACTTTGCAGGATTGGAACCATGATATGGACTCTGACCTCACACATAATAAAATGTTAAATGGCCACTATGAAGATCGGATAAGAATTCAACCAACTGGTTCATTGGAAGGTGGATCTTTTAGGTAAACAATGTTTAGTTTAAAAAACAACGTTTTTATGCGAGAATTGGTATTAATCCTTTGTTTACAAATTCATTTTATAATTTCAAATATAGAAACCCATATGAGAAAAAAAAATTGGCAGAAAATATTATCATTTAGTCAGTAAAAAGAACTTATCTTCAAAAAAAATAGTAAATGTTCAAAATATTACAAATACTACATGAATGAAATATTACAAACACTACATTAATGAAATATTACAAACACTACATGAATGAAATATTACAAACACTACATGTATGAAATATTAGGCCTACATACACTACATGCATGAAATATTACAAACACTACATGAATGAAATATTAGGCCTACATACACTACATGAATGAAATATTAGGCCTACATACACTACATGAATGAAATATTACAAACACTAGATAAATGAAATATTACAAACACTACAAGAATTTCATAGTTCATATGTAAAATGCAATTTTTTACTTTTAACTTCGCTTGATGCCCTAAACATAAACTAATTTTGGTGGCACCCCCACCACCTCCCATCCAATTCAACCAATTGTGCAATATATTTTTAGAATCTGTTTCTTGTCCACACTCTAGCATACTGCATGATCTACTGTATACTAAGTAGCATACATGGGGGATAATCATTAATCTTTTTGTGTTCTTCACCTCGTCCCTCGATGAACGTTCTTAGTTTGCTTTTAGGCTAATCCAGCACAAAAAGTAATGTGATTTGTTCTAAATTGAATGTAATATCCACTAAATATAATATAATTTCCACTAAATAGTATGTAATGTCTCCTAAATTTAATTAATTTTAATCCAGATTGTCATATTAAGTAGGCTGAATTATGTGGAATATTTAGACTGCAAAAGCTTCTGAGTCAATTAATTCTAAAAAAAATAATAAACTTTTCATGATTTAATTGAATTAGAAAGCAGCCATAATTTACAATGGATAGACCTCTATTTTTCAAATGTATCATTGTACATGCACATTAATGTTTTTCCCTGTCAAGTTCCATGTACTCATTGAATGATCTCAGTTTTCTTACTTTCTGTTTCAGTATGTTTGCCTTTCAGTCAGGATTAATCAATGGTAAAGGTAGATATTACACAAATAACACTTCATACACAGAGTCTCCACTGACTGTATTTACAGTATCTCAGAACAAGTTATATAGGTATTGGGAAATACATTTAAACAGTAAATATAATTTTCAGTCAATGTTATTTTATTTTTATTTTCTTATTTTGATTATGTTACACTAATGGCAAAGATCTAGGTTAAATAATTGTGTATTTATAACTCTGAAAAAAAATCTCAAATGATTACAATTATAATGTTTCAGATTTAGGGTCATTGGAGCAGGGAATATGTATCCATTTAGAGTTTCAGTAGATGAGCACTCATTACAATTAGTGGCAACTGATGGGTGAGTTTATTTTAATGCATGTTATAACAAACAAATATATTTTTTTAAAACTACTTATTTTATAAGATTTACATACTTTTATTACTTGTGAAAATGTTAATAAGTCACCATAGATATAAATTAGTCTGAACCAATTGTCAAATATGTGATGTGTAGATATTGACAGTGAATACATAAATATATGTAGTTATCATTTATAAATAGGTTTTAGTTACTAAATGTACATCAAGCTGTCAAAATTATTTGAAAAATTTTTGGAATAAAAGTAAATAAATTCAGTGATGGGCACTAACGTTTATATAGTAAAACTTTAATTAAATTTCAACATTTTTTTATAATAAGATACAAATAACAAAGTTAACTTTATCCTAGCTTTAAAAAAACGTTTTCGTAAAAGTTATCAGTGATCCTATTATTGTAATTTTAAATTAAATTCTGCCTAAGACACTCTAATTAACACTTACACCTAAGCCAATTGTAAGTTAAAAAAAAGTAATCTAGCTATTTTCAATATGATGTTTAAAATGACGATTTGTGAGGGAATGGTTAGCTTGATATGCTGGCTACCAGGGTAAAAATCCCACTCACATACAATTTTTTTCCACTTTTAAAATATAATGTTTCATTTTGGTTGAAAAAAAAGGGGGGACGGGTGGTCGTGCGGTGTAGAGCGGAGGGTCCCGGGTTCGAATCTCAGTGAGAACCTTGGGATTTTTTCAGGTTCTGGTGAATGTCCCCAAGTCCACCCAGCTTTTAATGGGTACCTGACTTTAAGGGAGTAAAGGCGGCTGGGCGTTGTGCTAACCACATAACCCCTTCATATGCCGAGGTTATAGAAACCGATGAATTCTATACTTTATCTGCCCCGATGGCTCGTTAGGGTTAAGGTTTACTTACTTTACTTTGGTTGAAAAAAGGTGAAAAAAAAGGAACTAAGTTTCTCAATTTTGTTCCTAACATAAAATGAATAGACCTATATAATTACATTGACCGCTTCATGAAAGCACAAAGGTTGTACTATGGTCTAATCAAAAGGTATTACGGGGTAGACTTATTTATCATAAAACGCATGATCTCACTCCTTCTAATTATATAACAGAGTCGACTATTTACACCATTTGTTGCAGACAGTTTTCTGATTTGTTTGGGGAAAATTTTATAATCGATTATGAAGCACTTTTTGTGATAGATTTTCCTTAAATTTTGCATACATTTTCTTGACAACGCATGGTTCAAAAACAAATTTTTAATAAATTATGAGTTATAACAGACATCAGCTAAATAGTTCTAATGCCCCCACAATATTTAGTAAAGAGAAAAAAACTAAATCTGGACCTCTATGAACCCGTACTTTCATGTGTTACATAATATGTAAACGGTCCATAAAAATACATTACAACAATTACATCGCAATAAGGCCTCGAAACCAAATACACCGTCCCTTCATGTTTTAAGATACATTTTGAAATGCAAATTGCAGAACACTTAATTTCTAAAAAGTAGTTTTAAAAAATACATATTACAGTTGAATCCAATTAGTATAGTAATACAGTGATTCTCAAACTTTTGAGACTGTGTTTAATTTTTTCTCTGCGATTCACCTGTAAAGAACGAAAATAAATCATAAAAGAAATTTTTTAAAATTATTTTAATTAAGCAGGAGTAACATTTTGGCGACACACTTTGATAAACACTGCACCCACCACACTCTGAGAACAACTTCATTCAAATGTTTACTTTCAACAAGACTATCAAGGTTGTGGCAAACAAATAACTACCACCTAAAATTTGTCCATGCCCACACTTTGAGAACCACTGCACCTGTAAGTTGTCAGCATCGTGTAAAACGAGTCATATAATCTACCTAAATCATTATTTCCAAATATGAACGTTATAGCTGGTAATTCCATTGGGTAGTGTAACAAAAATACTGTTAAAAAGGAAACAAAATGATTAAAATATGTTACCTTACTTGAAGAATTCTGTAACGAGCTGTTTACTGGGTTAGTCAGATTTATAATAAAATTAAAAAAATATATTTTTATTGTCAAGGTAACGTAGCTGCTTTAGTATGTTGGTATAATTTTCACTGTGAAGATGAAAAAAAATATTATGTAAATTTTACATTTGAAAATATTTTTAAAGTAACTCAATATTTCTAGTAAGAAATAAAAAAAAGAATAAAACCACACTTTAAACTTTTTTCACTTTGTTTAACTTCGCCGTTAACTAAATACGTTAAGTTAATTTTTGTTAACTTTCGCCCATCACTGTTCAGAATATTTTGCTTCGCATGTTGGTTAACTTTGTACAAATCATATTAACCAATTTATCAATTCTTTTTAGAAATGAAATTAAACCAAAAGGAGTCGAGTCATTTATAATTAACCCAGGTGAAAGATATGATTTTGTGATCAACACAACTAATGATGTCAATAATTATTGGATAAGAGCAGAAACTCTAGAAGTAAATGTGACCAATCATATTGCATTGGCTATACTTAGATACAAGAATTCTACAGAGACATATCCTCAAACAACAAGAAGAAATTGTACCATGAATCATAAGTAAGAATTAAAATCTAAACATTAGTATATGTAAATGAATGGGTGTATTTATGCACGTTCAGTTGTACAACATTGAAATCTTCACCAACTCAGCCAAAAAAACAACAAGCAAACAAGCGCAACACTTTGCACACATTAATGACTATTGACACGGTAATAACTATTGACCTGGTAATGACTATTGACCTGGTAATGACTATTGACCTGGTAATGACTATTGACCTGGTAATGATTATTGACCTGGTAATGACTATTGACCTGGTAATGACTATTGACCTGGTAATGCATGTTGCTATTTATTTTTCTTTTCAAAAAATTGGATTAAGATATTTTATAATGTAATTATCATTATTAACATTTGATTCAACCCCATCAAAACTATGGCAAGCAGGTATTTCCGCCGAACGACGCGATGTTTGAGGGGAATACGTTTGCATTCATATTCCTTTGGGCCATTAGGTGACCTAGAGAAGCCGAGGATTTTTCATATTTTTGCTGGTCGGTTTTGTGAATTGATGGAACTATTTATACTAAAGTCACTAATGACACTATTATATCAAAGAAAAGATTATCCATTTAGTTTGAAAAATTGGTGCTGAATGGAAATATTTCATTTAAACAGAATATGTTTGACTTATTTCATAATCACAATAGGATACACCGATTCTCAAATTGTGATTTAAATGTTGTCTCTTTGTTTAACATGATCTAAGCAATATTAAGGAGAATTATTCAATTCTAACTAGCTAAGTCGGGAAATGTTTACTTAAAAATGCTGAGACGAGAGTTTATTTAGGCTAGATCAGACTATTGAAAAAAAAAATTATAAAATGTTGATACAAATAATATATTACCGGATTATAAACAATCAGATTTGTTCTCTCTTTGATGAAATATTTTTCTCACGTTTTTTTTTTAATTCGATAACCTTAAAACATTATGCGTTATTGAAATTACTCTTTCTTTGACCTTTTATTCTGTGGGTGAGGGCAATGTCACCCAATTTTGATAATCAGTTTCTAAATTATCACTTTAACTATTTTTAATTTGTCTCATTGTAGTTGGCTTGCAAAAGTTGAAACTGTATCCTTAATAAATATTTAATAGTTACTTTTACATGAGTATAATCTTTTTAATTTAATCTTTACAGATGTCTTGTTGCAAATTGTCCTTTCTCATACTATCCTGAATTAGAATACACCACATGCATTAATTTGGATGAATTTGTGTCAGCTGAAAATGTAACTGTACCAGGAATAGAAACAGATAAAGAAAACATTGAAGAAATTTTTCTCAACTTTGCTTTCCCGGGCATAACAGAAAACCCAGGCTCAGTCAATGGGAGACAATTTAAGGTTCACATGTGAATTATAATAAAAAAAAGACAATTGTTATTATTGTGTTAAATATTTGTACATTATTCCACATTGTGATTACTTACATGCCACTGAGTTTTTCTTTAATCAACTAGACATAGTTTTAACTTCAATACTTTTTACAAACTGTATTCATATCAACATGTATTGAACAGGTCAGTTTTGGTTAAGATTTTGTCTTCATAATTATTTACCAGACCCCATTTTGTAAAGTATAAAAATGTTAATGTTAAGTGGGCAGGTTCAATAGTTATGTATATTTTAAAAGAGATCAAACACATTTTTTACATTTTTAATAAGAAAGCTGTTTAATATATTTAGTTACCTACAGTTGCAGCCCTGACACAAATGAATGAAGTGAAAACATTTTGTCAAGCAGGTGAATGTGGGGAGGACAAAATTTGTCAATGTACATATTCTATAAGCCTTCAGGTAAGTTTACTTTAAGTAACTGGTGCATAGTCTATTAGCCTTTGGGAATGTTAACTATCAGTTTTAGGTACACATTCTTGAAACTTCAGATATTTTACTTTCAGTAAATGGTACATATTTTGTCCCTTTAGGTATGTTTACTTTCAGTCACTGGTATATATTTTCACTCACTATCAGTGTATAAGATGTTTAAGATATCACTATTATAATATTATATATTATTAAAATGTAATTAATGCAAAACCTTACATGTTGTATACATTTCTGTTGTCTAGCATAACAAAGTTTACCAACTAATATTTACTAATATGGGACAAGGCAAAGGTTGGGCTCATCCCATCCATTTACATGGACATAGTTTTCATGTACTGAAGATGGGGTATCCCAAATACAATGATAAAACTGGTAAGAAACTATTTAATAGCCAACACCTATACAGTAAGTAACTTTACATTTAATATGGGAGACATAACAATATTCTTATTAATATGTTTATTTATGGTATATATTCTATCAGAATGAATAAATATATGTTATGGTAAAATGTGTTCAGTCCCGCTAATGTGTTCATTGGCCACATGTGACTGGCCAAAGTCCCAAGTTCCCAAGTAAACAATTACTTCAAAATGTCATTATTAAGTCACAACTTGAGCTAATAATGTTCAGATCAACACTTTGAGTAACTAAAATAACTCAGAAATAAAACAAGCCTCCTTTTGAAATCATGACCAACACAGATCACACAACTATCTCAACACAGATCACACAACTATCTCAACACAGATCACACAACTATCTCAACACAGATCACACAACTATCTCAACACAGATCACACAACTAATTCAACACAGATCACACAACTATCTCAACACAGATCACACAAATATCTCAACACAGATCACACAACTATCTCAACACAGATCACACAACTATCTCAACACAAATCACACAACTATCTCAACACAGATTACACAAATATTTCAACACAGATCACACAACTATCTCAACACCACAGCAAACGTGTTGTTCGAGAAGACGCAGGACTATTTATAGATTTGTGGAATTCCACAGCAAGCGCGTAGTTTTTTTTTTTTTATTTCTTTTATAAAACCAGATTATTGTAATTTCTTATATGACGTTTTGTCCTTTTATTTAGTGTAATATTTTAAGCAATATGAGCACGATAATGCTATTTCATGGTCTAGACGGCTCCAGTAATTTTTAAAACAGTATTGTTTGGTCGTAATCATGTTTTATGTGCTCTAAATACGAAACTATTTCATTTATCCCCCGTCGCGGTAATTACAGTAATTATATTGATTGATAAGGTGGCGTATGCTACGACGAGAAACGGCTTGTTTATATACATTTTAAAAAATGATATTCATTTTTTAAACAGTCTCTACATTATCTATGAACAAATGAATACTACATTTACTTTTTATGAAAAGTTTAACCAGGACAGTTTATTAAAAAGAATTACATACATTTACTTTTAAGGAAAGTTTCTGCAAGAAAATTTAGATGTTGACTGTAGAGGAAATCCAGACAGAGAATTAAGTTTTTGTAATTCTGCTACTTGGGCCAACCATTCATGGGGAGGTAACAACATTCCAGGTCTACAACTCCAGTCGCCACCAGTAAAAGATACTATTATTGTACCAACTGGAGGGTAAAGATTAATGTTTAATTAGAAATACAATCTTTATTCTTGATGTTATGAATGGACAAAGTCATTTTTATTTAATTTTAATGCAGCCAGACATTGATAAAATAATAGCCATATAAAGTCATAATTTAATCACAAATATTTTGTCAGTGTTATTTACTACTCACTTTTCTAGGTATGTTATAGTTCGATTCAAAGCAGATAATCCAGGATTGTGGTTTATTCACTGCCATATAGAGTTACACAGTACAGTTGGTATGGCACTAATGTTTAATGAAGCAGAAGAGTTACACCCTAAACCTCCAGCCAATTTGCCTAAATGTGGCGATTTTGTTTACACAAATAAAGTTGAAGATGGTAATTTTTTTCTCAAAGAGATTAGTTAAAAATAGAGTGCTATTGGAATAAAAAATGTAATCAAAATTAACTCAAAATGTAATTGAAATTAACGCACATTTAATTTTTAAAAATAATTTATTTATTATTTGTAATAAAACTGAAAGGTCCTTACCTTCAAATTTTAGAGAAGAATTAGGTAATTTATGGAATGGGCACTATAGTAAACATATATATTATGTGCTGTATCAGTCTATTGTGTATTGTATCAGTCTATTGTGTACTGTATCAGTCTATTGTTTACTGTAACAGTCTATTGTTTACTGTATCAATCTATTGTTTACTGTATCAGTCTATTGTGCACTGTATCAGTCTATTGTGTACTGTATCAGTCTATTGTGTACTGTATCAGTCTATTGTGTACTGTATCAGTCTATTGTGTCTGTATTGGGGGACACATGGAGGGATACAACCCCAAATAAAAGAATCTCAATGACTTGATAAGAGATATGGGACTCACCAAGTCAAATCCTTGCTCCTCACATCTAGACTGAAGCAGCGGAACCTTCTGGACATTATCACCACAGGGACTGGCCACCTCATACTCAGTTTTCTTTAGCAAAGAGTTATGTATCATTGTAGTCGCTGGTTGGGTCCAAAGAGTTATGTATCATTGTAGTCGCTGGTTGGGTCCAAAGAGTTATGTATCATTGTAGTCGCTGGTTGGGTCCAAAGAGTTATGTATCATTGTAGTCGCTGGTTGGGTCCAAAGAGTTATGTATCATTGTAGTCGCTGGTTGAGTTATATCATTGGTCCAAAGAGTTATGTATCATTGTAGTCGCTGGTTGGGTCCAAAGAGTTATGTATCATTGTAGTCGCTGGTCGGGTCCAAAGAGTTATGTATCATTGTAGTCGCTGGTCGGGTCCAAAGAGTTATGTATCATTCTAGTCGCTGGTTGGGTCGAAAGAGTTATGTATCATTGTAGCCACTGGTGGGGTCTTACTTTTATTGTGGAGCCCGATGGGGATGTATGGTATTGTGCTAAGCGCTTGACTGTCAACCTGATGATCCCAGGTTCGATCTCTAGTGAGAACTAATGCATATTTCAGGTCATGGTTAAAGTCCCCTGCAATATCTCTCGTGGGTGCCTTCAAGACCATTGAATTATATTATCAGCTGTGGTAAGGATGAAAGAGGGGCACCATATAAAATAATCGCTGTAATTTATAGCATCAAGAGATTTTATCTCATCATTATAAGAGACTTCACACACAAAAGGGGGCCCACAAGGTTCTATCAAATTGGGTGTAAGTAATGAGTCTCCAGCTTTCATATATCTCTCCAGATCTGAGGCCAAGATCAAAGCTGACATTTTGGTCAGTCCTCAGATAAAGAAGGCGACGAAGTCTGTAGAATTTCCTCAACTACTTACACAGACTTTACTTGAAGTGGTGTGAGCTTTCCGTGGTAACCACAAGGCCGAAATTATGTAGGTCTGGTCCAAACGTTTGCATGACAGCACCATGAAATGGAGTACAATAAAAACATGACTGTGACTTGTTCGAGAAAGAGTACAACTAGACTCTTCCACCCTTCTATCAATTTTATTTGACATTTTGTACTGAATTGAAGTTAAGCAGATAAATATGAATTGTGGGATTTTAATTTCTAAAAAAAAAAACTTACAATATCTGTTGTTTTTTGCACAAATGATCAAACCATCTTGCCTCCAAATTTGACAATCACAATTGCATATTTCTACAAACTAGACAATTTTTTTCGTAAAAGTAAATTTGTTGGCCCATTTCACCTAACTTTCCCCATTTATATTTAACATGTGCCATAATTCTAAATATATTTTTATATATCTACCTAAAAACATTATATATTATAAATGCCTATATAGAATTTAAACAATGTATTTTTGCATTATTCATTTGTATAAAAATGTATAACTTCATTATTTTTACTCTTTCTCTTAGGTGAAGTGGATTACAAGGTTCTTTGGTTGGGATTTTTACTAGTATTGAGCTTGCAATAAACTTAATAGTCTTAATATTCATGTTATGCACTCTAAAGAAAAAAATGATGTAATAATAAGAACTTTAACATATAATAAAAGATACTATGTAATATTACATATTTGTCGAGTAAATATGTTTTTAATTCCATTGACCTGTACATTTTTGGTGCATTATGATTTTTAAAAAATAACCAAGTAGATATTGCAAGGAACAATTTTTTCGTACTTTTTGGCTGCATCTTGTTTGATCGACTGGCGGTATATTTACTCAAACAAGTGGGTTAAACAGTAATGCAATTAGTGCAGAAAAAAATGACGTTTAATTTGATACCAAGATGCAATCAATTATCAGAAGGTGAAATTGATCAAACATTGATACAAATAATGTATATTTTTCAATATTGTTTTGGTTTTTGATTAAATTCATGAAGTAAAATATCACCATTGAATAGCTCATCTAATTTTCTACTGAAACTTCAAATATATTTATTGGAAATTTTAGGTCAAATATTACATAAGATGTTTATAGCCATTAAACGCTATATAATGCTATGTAATCTCATACTATAATGGAAAATGTCAGAAAAACATAGTGCTATGCAGATTCTAACTTAAATTGATTTATAAGCAATTATACAAATAGGTAGTAAATGCAAATATTTTTCTAGAATAACATATATATTAAAAAGTCTTCCTAAAATTTGTCTTTAATCTTTGAAAATACATACAAGTAACATATTTCTTCATAGTATATTGGTTAAATAGAGTAAAGTGAAGAACTTGACTAAAGTGAAGAACTTGACTAGAGTAAAGTGAAGATCTCGACTAGAGTGAAGTGAAGAGCTTGACTAAAGTGAAGAGCTCGACTAGAGTAAAGTGAAGAACTTGACTAGAGTAAAGTGGATAAACGATACATATTGTAATTGGCTCACTTCTGCAATAACACGGAAGTAGTTGATGAGCTATTCCTTTTTTAAACTTATATTGAAACACTTTCAAACCGATCAGTTCAACTTCAAGGGTAAAGATAGAATGATTGTAGATAAATTTCAGTAAAGATTGTTTAGACACTGCAACTGAACGCGAAGCAAGCTATATGAATGATAATGTATCAAGGAAACTGAAAATGCCAAAAGGAATGGGGGGGGCAATACAAAGACTAACCTTCCGCCACGAGCCTGGCCATATTTTTAATACAGAGACATGGTTTCTATTAGAGATGACATCGTGTGTTAAGGAACGCAAATAATTATTCCAGCCAGTCTCAGGAAAATAATGAAATAAAAACCAAATTACATGCTGCACATCTTACCCTACGACAGCATGATAAGGAGAGCAAGAGGCATTGTGTTCTGGCCAGGAATGAAGCACGACACCAAACAAATGGCAGATACTTGTAATGAATGTCAGAGGTTAAAAACCAAGAACAGCAAAGAGACACTGATACACCATGAAGAAGGAGAACAGGGTAGGGACAAAGTGGGGTCTGACAACTAAATTAAGGAATAAACAGAGGTGGAATGAGTTGTCATAATGGTTAAATATAATTTGTAATGATATCATTTGTATTTCTAAGTAATCAGCTAAGTGTCATTTTTAGTGTTTTTAATTTCATTGAACAATTTTGACAAAATGTCATGTTCAATGCAAAAAAAAATAAGTTTCTCTTAGTTGAAAGCAATAAAATTAATTGTGGTCTATTGGTGAATGTTGAGTATGTGTTTGATAGGTTGATGGATAACATCTTTAGATAGTTTTAAAAAATTATAGAAAAACAGGGGCTGGGTGTCGGTGTCGAGGTCGGCGTACTCGGAACTTTTTACACGGTGTCGGTGTCGGTACTTTGTCCAGCGTCGGTGTCAGCGTTGGCGTCAGTATTTTTTCCGGATTCGGTGTCGGCGTAAAAACATGACCAAAAAAAATTGTTCATCAAATAATGTAGTTTCTTTTTCAATAAATACTTGGTATATCAGTTTATTGGCGGATGTATTATTTACCAAAGTGAGATTCTCAACAGTACAACGATTAGTTAAAATTAAAGAGTTGTGACTGAAAGCTCCTGGCTATGTGCACTCTGTCATTCATTTCATCCGTGTTTATCATAAGAAATGTTTAGTTTTCATCTATTTTCTTTCTTTCTATATCCTTGTCATAGAAGGAACTCACAAAAATCTAATTAAGTCTTTTAGAACCTCAACGACTGAGCTGTTTCACAATCAACGTTAATTCGCCACTAATACCCACCCCCATTAATTTCTCCCAAACCGACTGAAACATTGCCCACTATACTTACCATGAAAGCCCAGTCCGTAGCTAGCTATTTAGGCGTTATGTGCAAGCAATTTCTTTTCTCCTGACCAACATTCCAGCATACGCCGACACATAAATGACAAACAGGGTTGTTAGTATCGAAGTATCGGTATCGGCCAATACAGTATCGGCGATAATTTTTTAGTATTGGTTGCTGTATTGCTGATTCTTTTTGTATCAAGTATTGATTTGTGTATCGCCGATACATTTTAAACGAAAAATTTTCGATACTCGAAACAAATACTTTTCTATTAGTATTTTAAGAATGTATTGTAACAAACTCAACCTAAGAGTCATGGGTTCGATCCTCGGTGAGAACCATGGAATTTTTCCAGGTGTTATTTGGTGCAAAGTCGTCCCACAAGTCCACCCAGCTTTAAATGGGTACCTGACTTATTTTGGGGAAGTAAAGGCGGCTGGGCGTTGTGCTAACCACACAATCCCTTCATATGCCGAGGTTACAGAAACAGATGAATTCTACACTTCATCTGCCCCGATGACCCAGTAGGGCTAAGGGAACTTTACTTTACTTAAAATATTCAAAATGAAAAAAAAATTAAATTCATAAAACCTAAAGGAATAAAAACCCATCTATTTGTATGCCCATGTCTGGTTTAGAAGCTGAACATTGTTTTCAGGATTACTATTTCGGAGACCCGTCTAGCTTGGCAGCCTGTGCATAATTAAAAAGAACATATTTAACTACACAGTTCAGTCATTTTATGTATTTACTTTTGTTATTTAGTAATAACATTACAAATGTGACAAAAAATACCTTATTAAAATACATCTATAAAAATAGGTATGTTCATGGTGGTGTCGGAAAATCAAAGTGCCGACAAACCATCTATGCTTGGTGTGAGTCTTCAGAGAGTGGATGTGCCTATGCAGACGGCCAGTACGGCTGTTCATTAGAACGGCAATCTCCAGATAATGAATAGGAAAGATTCGCTGCAAGTGTACCGGAATATCAAACGTAATACTAACATAATATGTTAATTATACACTGTATGATTTTGGTAAATCGCCTATGTTTCTGTTACGTTGTAAACAACTGATTGGAAACTAGCAATAGTACCAGTACGATACTGAAACAAAATATGATCCCATGTGAAACTATATCAGTTCTACTTTAGTAGCCTTAAAGAGTCGAATGATCGAGTCAATTTAAAATACAACTTAAATCACTCCATTCGAAAGACTTAAACTTAGCTAGCAAAATTATTTGAATATTCTCCACATTAAAAATGGGATGGGAGTGGGTAGTAAAACAATGTTGCGCTACAAAAAGTTATTATGCTGACCCTGCCCGAAAGTGTGTATATATTATTTTTTAATTAATCACCAGGTACTACCTTCATATTTGCTTGTTGAAACATGTACATGTAAATGTGTACTAATATAAAGTTATGATTAGCAAAACTGATCCATTTTTAACACCCGGTGCCGACACTGCAGGAAGGTGAAAAAAATGAAAATCTCGTAATTTTTGGATGCAAGAGGTCGACGGACCACTGGTTGAATAGATCGGATAGCCTCATTACCATCAGGCTTTATGGCAGAATACATATGTTGTGTGAGTCAGCGAGTTTTATCTCAAGAATCATATGGAACGTATGTCTCAGGTAGCAGAGCCTCTGAGAGAAGTCAAAGAGACAGCAGTGCAAGCACTATCAAATTTTATGAATGAATATGAGACGCATTAGAGGGGTGGGGGAGGGAGATATGACTGTACGAGTATTTTGAGAGGAATACAACAACTTCGAAAAAACTTGTGTTATCAAGGTAGATAAATGTGTTTTATCCAGAAAGATAAATGAGTGTTATCAAGAAAGAAAAATTTGTATTATCCAGATAGAAAAATGTGCTAAACTCTTGGGAAAGGTTAAATATTTAGAAAAATATATATGCCAGTATCGTTACTTTTGTCTCAAATCTCGACGAAATTATCTCTATCAAAAATATCAAAATTACAGGAAGCCCGGTCTTTGAAAAACTTCACTATCGAAATTAACGGTAAAAGGGTCCGGTATAATTTTATTCCTGGGCCCTGGAACGTTTACATTATTCCATTCCTCTAGGATGGCCTGTCAAATTGGAATCTCGCCCATGGAGTTTATCTACAGCATGCTACTAAACAAATCTTAAAATGGTGGAATGGATTTAGAAAAATTAGACTTTTCAAACAAGAAGAAATAAAATTTTGATATTAGTTTTCGTCAAGACAAATGTTAACATTGACCCTGTCACGTAGACCCTCTTGTCTCCATACAACAACTAATCAATTTCAAAAGCTGTTATGAATACACCCGATTCTCGTCAAAGAGATCCTTTAGTCTAGAATGGTCTAGAGATATTTGAACTAGATGTTTGCTTCGAAATTTTGAAATTACAACCAGGGTTGTTAACAATACTCTTAAATTGTATCGTCAATACCAATACCAATACTTCATGAAAATAGTATCGCCAATACCAATACAAATACTCAAGTTAAAATGTATTGCCGAAATCAATACCAATAGAATGCCAATAATTTTGAGAACAAAAACGTTTTTCAGGTTTTTTAAAAAAAAGTAAAAACAATAAAATACAATGTCAAAGCACAATTTTAATGCTAATCATTTCAATACTTGGCAGCACGTAAAAAGACCATCATTTAAAAATAAACATTGCTTAGCCTAGAACGTAATGGCTTAAAAACACGCCCACCCAATGAAAACAGCCGCTAAACTGCAGCACTAGCCGGAAGTCCAGTGTTCAGTTGCAGGTATAGTTTCTTAATGCTTGGGTAGGGTGCTAATGACAGCATTTCTGATGAGTTATCTACAAGATATCTGTCTTCTTCAGCAAAACTGTTACTATTAAGCAATTCGTCCTGGTTCTGCCGCCATGCAGTAAAACAAGCGAAAAAATATGTAGATTCAGATATAAGTACTGCTGACTGCACTGAAGCTACACCAACCTGCCGAGTAAGTTGAGTGGGAACTGCACTCAGTGCACTGCAGGCACGCTGTATGGTTTGTACAACTTTAGCCTTGTGATCCAAGTGGGAGTGTGGGTGGTGTTAATATTGGGTTGATGGCTATGATTACTAGTAGTGACTGAATTTATGTAGACTACTTTTAAAATAATGTATTAAAATCTGTATTGTTTTTCTGAAAATAACTAATGCTGGTAATAGAAAAGTATTGGTATCGAGTATCGAAAATTTTTCGTTTAAAAAGTATCGGCGATGCACAAATCAATACTTGATACAAAAAGGATCGGCAATACAGCAGCCAATACTGAAAAAGTATCGCCGATACTGTATTGGCCGATACCGATACTTCGATACTAACAACCCTGATTACAACAAATGTGACCCATGATAAAATGGTTACCAACATCAGAATTGACATCAAATTGTTCTTTTATCCGATTGACATTTGTTTATATATCCAGCTTGTTCATTTCAAAGATGTCATTTGATAGAGAATTGGCTTTCTTCATCTCTGACAGATGTGGGTAAACATTTCAAAATGACGACAAGTGTGATGGACATTTTTTTTCTATTTTTAATGAGGGACGAACTGTGTCAACAACGTCACACTGAAATAAGTGTCGTCTGACAAGTGTAGCACTATTACCATTAGTCGTCTGACAAGTGTAGCACTATTACCATTAGTCGTCTGACAAGTGTAGCACTATTACCATTAGGTGATTTATAAGGTGGTTGGACTTTTCAACCACGGACAGTTCGACCCCACCATTTCAACCCAGCAACACTTCGTCCCCGTGACACTTCGACACCGGGACAGTTCGGCCACGGGACACTTCGAACCCGGGACAGTTCGACAACGGGACACTTCGAACCCGGGACAGTTCGATCCTGTCAAAAGATTAAAATAATATTTGAATTATTATTTATTTGCTTCAAATATGTTTTTTTAGCTTTCTTTAAATAATTTGTTGTTTGCATTAGTTTTGTTTAAATACGTTTTTAATTGCTTAAAAAAATGTATTAGACTTTGTGATGTCTTAGCAGTGGCACTAATTTTGTGAATGTGTGATTTAATTTTTACACTCAACAAATGTTCTCTTCCTCTCTTCCTCTTTTAATTATAACCTAGCTATTACATCTTGTCAATCTCGCACCTCATGTCAACTCAAGCAAAAACGCAAATATGGTTGGTGATATAAAGTTGGTCTTTATAATCTTTTGAATGTGCTTAAAGCATAATGACAATCATAACTCAAACCTTGCAGAATCACATAATTTGACCAATAAAAACACATATTTTGAACAATTAAAACAATTTTTGAACAAAGTTAATAAAAATATTTTGAACAAAGGAATAATTATTCAAATATTATTTTAATCACTTGACTAGGTCAAATTGTTTAGGGTCAAAGTGTCGCGGAGTTGAACTGTCGTGAAACCTATTTACTATAAGCTTTTCAAAGGAAAGAATAGTATTAATATTTGTTTACAATGTACATTTTTGTAAAATCTAAAGGTAGAATATTTACATACTATAAGTTCTATTTGAAAATATCCATAAATATGTTATTGACATATATCTTTAAGTTAACACACAAACAAGTTAATTGCACACATTTCCCCGATATCCAATTTTTTAAATCAATCATCTGGACATACCCTTAAACGTTTAGCCATTCATATGGATTGTTAAAATATACGCTGCCTAATTACACCCCCTTCTAAAAGGAACTCCTGTAGTGACTTTTATTTTGGTGTAACACAGTAAAAGAAATTAAAATTTAAGTTGTTGATAATTAAATCTACAAATCTCACAAGTCATTACAAGAAATATTTACTAGTTTAAAAAAAATCTTATGGGTGGTTTATCAATGTGACAGGACATCATTATATTGCGCCGTAAGAGGTTGCATAGGCCTCGGTTGAAATTTTTAAAAGTTGGAGGATAAGGGCACCTCGTTGAAAAGAATATTATTGGCTTAGTGATTGTCAGGGTGGCTTTGACAGTTTTGGCTCAGTGTGTTTTATGGTGGGTGTGACAGTTTTGGCTTAGTGTGTTTTAGGGTGGCTGTGACAGTTTGGGCTTAGTGTGTTTTAGGGTGGCTGTGACAGTTTTGGCTTAGTGTGTTTTAGGGTGGCTGTGACAGTTTTGGCCTAGTGTGTTTTTAGTGATTCTGCCTAAGCACGTCAAAAGATGTGGCTGCCATAACCAACAAACCATCATCAAAAAGTAATCCATCAAAGGAACAATAACCTCCAGTACACAATGTTAACAAACTATAATAACTGGGCATGAATATCAAATGCGCAGCCGATTTACGTGAAATCAAGTGCAGAATTATTTTTTTTTATTTGAAGTCTATTTATAGTTAAAATCAAAACAAAGCATTAAAAAAATGCACTGAAAAGTAAAAAATAACTACTTTGTCATTTAGCAGTCTGCAGCGCGAAGGCACTAATCGGGAATGACGTCATAGAGGATTTTTTTTATTTATAGCGACGGCGCTCCCATTCTGCAAAAAAAAAAGTACCATCGGGACGTCATAGCATAGGTTATTTACGAACGCGCTCGCTATAGTGACCTAGTCTGATTAAAATGCTATCCTATCTAGTGTAATAAAAACTAAGATAATTGGAATGATATTATTATTATTATTATTTTATATTTAGGACTTTTACATTTCATAATAAAAAACCACAGAAACTTTTTAAAACTGTAGATTTTTGAAAAATAGATATTGAATCGATTCGACGCAAGCGCCATTTTGAATTATGTTTTCTTGACCTCGCTGGTCACGTGATTACTTTATCAAATACTACTGCTTTATTTATTATTTCTGGAGGTGGTTTATTTATAGAACGGATTCAAAACACACCGCCCGCCGCCAGCGACCCGGAAAAGCTTAGCTGCTTTATAAGTTATATGCAATTTAAGTCATGTTCTTTTCAATCAAGTGGTACAATCGTATTCATGTTAATGAAACCCATAGTTTATGACAACATCGGTACTTTAACTCGTCCTTATAGTTTTTGGCAATCCATAGTGCAAAGAAAGCTTACTTTAATTTCATCTCGATACAATTGTTAGCAAATGTAGCAAAGTTTGGGAGGGGGGGGGGGGATTTTTTTTTTATAGACGTCCAAATGGCGTCTTGCCGGCGTCTCGATTCGATAAATGTTTTTTTTTTTAATCTACAGTTTTGAATAGTTTCTGCTGTTTTTAAACATGAAACCCAAAGGCCAAAATGTGAAATGTTAAATATTTGTTTGTTTTTTTTTTATTTCTACAACATATTGCATATTTAAATTGTGATAATCATAAAAAAATTGGATCTGTCCGAAACCAAAAAAAAAAAACGTGGCCTGCTGATCAAACCTAAGGGAATATAAATCTATCTCCGTATCAACAATTCGTTTATTAAACATTTAAAACAATCGTCTTTATATCGAGACTTCGCATCATTCTGTTCATTACGCACTCGATATTGTTTTTGGACAGTCACACACCATACAAAATACACTCACCACAAACACCACACACACACTACACACAACACACACAGACACACCACACACACAACACACTATGAACAACACACACACAACACATAAACAACAAATACACAAACAACACACGCATACAACAAACATCACACACACACACACAACACAACTAACAACACGCAAAACACAACACATACACAACACACGCACACATACCCTGATCCTATCATGCATTGTCCGTGATTAGTTATATATATTCTCATTTTTATAAAAACTTTAAAAATAAAATTATCTTTTGGTAGGTGATATCAATTGCTCAGCTACACAATTTATTAATGAAGTTTTTATCGTTCAATAATAACCATTACGAGATTATCCAAAACATAACAATTAGGGGGTTTAATTACAGGACAGGACAAAAATATTCTAGACTGAAAGAAAAGTTAGTAATTTCCCACTAGATAATGTCATACAGACATGTATGATAAACTCATCTGTGATATCTCAGTGAGACAGATGTTCTAATGTCAACTTGTACATGTCCGAGAACTCTGTTGCCATTACTAGAATTAAATTTGTTTGTTTTAGATAAATGAAAATATCTAGAATCGTGTCAACAACACGTGACTGCACCCAAGTCATTGTAATCATAAAGGTCAGTGTTTGTGTATATGCCCTATTTAAACTAGGACATCTTTTCTAAAGTGAAATATTTCATGTTTGAGTTATTTCACAAAAAGACTTTGAAAATCATAAGATTGCACGTAGATTGTGTAATGGTTTCCTAAGATCCTTTTTTATAGAGCATATTGAATTTCATTTTTTCCCCCTGACCCAAATCGTTGACATGGATGGTTTCGTTTCTTTTTAAACACATACAGTCATGGGCGTATTCTTGGGGGGCATTTGCTCCCCCCCCCCTTACATTTAAAAAAAATGTCATAAAGTTGTTATTTGCCCCCCCCCTGGAAAATTTTTGCCCACCCCCCTGGAAAAATTCCTAGCGACGCCCATGCATACAGTAATTGGGTAATATGGTCTATGGTCTACTTATCAAACAAGTATATCGTATTTCGCAATCCTAGTTAACTATTCAGACGGAAAAATTCAACCATAAAAAATTGTCAAGAATGGTCGTCTAAGTTTAAGTTTAGTAATATTACTGCATTAGTGGTTGTTAAAATTCTCTCTTTCTCTCTCTCTCTCTCTGTCTCTCTCTCTCTCTTTATCTCTCTCTCCCTCTGTCTCTCCTCCTCCTCCTCCCCCCCTCTCTATATATGATAAAAATGAGGTACAGAATAATTTTAGAATTAAATGTATAAATTGTTTACCTGGAAGATGGTAAATTACCCACAGTTATGTAATATGAGATTCTCTAGGGTTAACAAACATCAATAAGACCATTTAACAAACATTTACTTAATACACAAACATAAATTCCCTGCTTTTACAGCATTTGCCCGTTGCAGACCGCTCGGACGTCTCTCTTATTTCTGCCACCCACGGCCGTTTAAAGGCCATTGTGTCAGCGTCACACTCATTTTACTGGTATGTTCAGGCCTGGATTAACCATTAGGCAAACAAGGCACATGCCTACGGCACCATCGTTTTTGTTGTTTTTTTTTTTGGGGGGGGGGGGATCACAAGTTTTCAAGAAAATGTGTTTATTTTCCCGATAGCCGTGAGTAATAGATATGACATTAGCAAATCGCAAACGTAATATCAAAACGCATATTATTTAATCTTGGTCCCACAACCTGGTGGTGATATATATATATATATATATATATATATATATATATATATATATATATATATATATATATATATATATTTTTTGCAGCTTTTGGCTACTTTTCTTCCAGGTTTTTTTTTTTTGTTCTCTTTTATTTACTTTTTTATTTGTGCTACGTAATGTGACTAATGCATAGCGACAAACGCACATCCATTATAAACTGTCCACAGACCGCTGCGTTTTTTCCGTTGCTACGCATCGTGCGGCAGTCGTCTGAAAACCGTGTGACTTCACGAACCAATCTTTAAATAGCGATAACGCAAACCGTAGTGGGCGGATGATCGTGTGGTAAAGCACTCGACTGTCGACCTGGGGGTACCTGGTTCGATCTCCGGTGAGGACCTAGGAAACTATTCAGGCCTTGGCTAAAGTCCCCGCTATGTCTCCCGTGGTGCCTCCGTGGCCATTGCACTATCGGCTATGGTGGAGATGAAAGAAGGGCAACATAAAAACTGTCCCATTAGTGGCTTATAGGATCTAAGAGATTTTATCTAATCCTTACAGGGACTTCACACACACAACATCTCCGTCACGACGTCTGTCGTGCGCCACTGCGTTTTTTTTTCCCAAATACGAAGCTAGACCGGTTCTTGACGCAACTTCTGAAAAAACGCGTTGTAAACATTGCAAAATGGCTTCCTAACAACATCGATTCGAGAATTACAATACGTGTATATTATGTAATAATTATATTATTGCATTGTTAAATTTTTCTTTTATTAGAAAAAACTCTATTTTGTAATCCTGGAAAAAAACATTGCTGTTTGATAAGAAATTGTTGAGAAATCACAACTGGCATTTGAAGCACCGTCGTATTGGTCTGTGGGTACTTTTAGTCTGCAAATGAAAACAATTGTGAATAGTGCTAATCTGTCCAAGCTGCAAAAGAAATAACAACAGGTGTGAATTAAAAGTCAATTTTGACCCGTGATCAAAAACGACAGACAGTTTTCATTAGTGGTGATGCCCTTGAGGTATCTCCGAATGACAGTGGTCATTGATGGTAATACCCTGAGGTATCTCTGCATGACACTGGTCATTGATGGTGATGTCCCTGAGGCATCTCTGAATGACACTGGTCATTGATGTCGATGCCCCTGAGGCATCTCTGAATGCCAGTGATCATTGATGGTGATGCCCCTGAAGTATCTCAAAATCCCAGTGGTCATTGAAAGTGATGTCCCTGAGGTATCTCTGAATGACACTGGCTATTGATGGTGATGTCCCTGAGGTATCTCTGAATGACACTGGTAATTGATGGTGATGTCCCTGAGGTATCTCTGAATGACACTGGTCATTGATGGTGATGCCCCTGAGGTATCACTGAATGACACTGGTCATTGATGGTGATGTCCTAAGGTATCTCTGAATGACACTGGTCATTGATGGTGATATCCTGAGGTATCTCTGAATGACACTGGTCATTGATGGTGATGTCCTGAGGTATCTCTAAATGACACTGGTCATTGATGGTGATGTCCAGAGGTATCTCTAAATGACACTGGCCATTGATGGTGATGTCCAGAGGTATCTCTAAATGACACTGGTCATTGATGGTGATACCCTGAAGTATCTCTGAATGACACTGGTCATTGATGGTGATTTCCTAAGGTATCTCTGAATGACACTGGTCATTGATGTCGATGTCCCTGAGGTATCTCTGAATGCCAGTGATTACTGATGGGGATACCCTTGAGGTCTCTGAATGACATTGGTCATTGGTGGTTATACCCTGAGGTATCTCAAAATGTCTGTGGTCATTGATGGTGATGTCCCTGAGGTATCTTTAAATGACACTGGTCAATGATGTCGATGCCCCTGAGGTATCTCTGAATGACACTGGTCATTGATGACGATGCCCTTGAGGTATCTCTGAATGACATTGGTCATTGATGTCGATGCCCCTGAGGTATCTCTGAATGACACTGGTCATTGATGTCGATGCCCTTGAGGTATCTCTGAATGACACTGGTCATTGATGGTGATGTCCTGAGGTATCTCTAAATGACACTGGTCATTGATGGTGATGTCCAGAGGTATCTCTAAATGACACTGGCCATTGATGGTGATGTCCAGAGGTATCTCTAAATGACACTGGTCATTGATGTCGATGCCCATGAGGTATCTCTGAATGACACTGGTCATTGATGTTGATGCCCCTGAGATATCTCTGAATGACACTGGTCATTGATGGCGATACCCTGAAGTATCTCTGAATGACACTGGTCATTGATGGTGATGTCCTGAGGTATCTCTGAATGACACTGGTCATTGATGGTGATGTCCCTGAGGTATCTCTGAATGCCAGTGATTACTGATGGGGATGCCCTTGAGGTCTCTGAATGGCACTGGTCATTGGTGGTGATGCCCCTGAGGTATCTCAAAATGCCAGTGGTCATTGATGGTGATGTCCCTTGGGTATCTCTAAATGACACTGGTCATTGATGTGGATGCCCATGAGGTATCTATGAATGACATTGGTCATTGATGGCGATACCCTGAAGTATCTCTGAATGACACTGGTCATTGATGGTGATTTCCTAAAGTATCTCTGAATGACACTGGTCATTGATGTCGATGTCCCTGAGGTATCTCTGAATGCCAGTGATTACTGATGGGGATACCCTTGAGGTCTCTGAATGACATTGGTCATTGATGGTGATACCCTGAGGTATCTCAAAATGTCTGTGGTCATTGATGGTGATGTCCCTGAGGTATCTTTAAATGACACTGGTCAATGAGGTCGATGCCCATGAGGTATCTCTGAATGACACTGGTCATTGATGTCGATGCCCCTGAGGTATCTCTGAATGACACTGGTCATTGATGACGATGCCCTTGAGGTATCTCTGAATGACACTGGTCATTGATGTCGATGCCCCTGAGGTATCTCTGAATGACACTGGTCATTGATGTCGATGCCCTTGAGGTATCTCTGAATGACACTGGTCATTGGTGGTGATGCCCCTGAGGTATCTCAAAATGCCAGTGGTCATTGATGGTGATGTCCCTTGGGTATCTCTAAATGACACTGGCCATTGATGGTGATGTCCAGAGGTATCTCTGAATGACACTGGTCATTGATGGTGATGTCCTGAGGTATCTCTGAATGACACTTGTCATTGATGGTGATGTCCTAAGGTTTCTCTGAATGACACTGGTCATTGATGTCGATGCCCCTGAGGTATATCTGAATGACACTGGACATTGATGGTGATGTCCTGAGGTATCTCTGAATGACACTGGTCATTGGTGGTGATGCCCCTGAGGTATCTCAAAATGCCAGTGGTCATTGATGGCGATACCCTGAAGTATCTCTGAATGACACTGGTCATTGATGGTGATTTCCTAAGGTATCTCTGAATGACACTGGTCATTGATGTCGATGCCCCTGAGGTATCTCTGAATGACACTGGTCACTGATGACGCTGCCCATGAGGTATCTCTGAATGACACTGGTCATTGATGTCGATGCCTTTGAGGTATCTCTGAATGACACTGATCATTGATGACGATGCCCTTGAGGTATCTCTGAATGACACTGGTCATTGATGTCGATGCCCCTGAGGCATCTCTGAATGACACTGGTCATTGATGTCGATGCCCTTGAGGTATCTCTGAATGACACTGGTCATTGATGGTGATGTCCTGAGGTATCTCTAAATGACACTGGTCATTGATGGTGATGTCCAGAGGTATCTCTAAATGACACTGGCCATTGATGGTGATGTCCAGAGGTATCTCTGAATGCCAGTGGTCATTGATGGTGATGTCCTGAGGTATCTCTGAATGACACTTGTCATTGATGGTGATGTCCTGAGGTATCTCTGAATGACACTGGTCATTGATGTCGATGCCCTTGAGGTATCTCTGAATGACACTGGTCATTGATGGTGATGTCCTGAGGTATCTCTAAATGACACTGGTCATTGATGGTGATGTCCAGAGGTATCTCTAAATGACACTGGCCATTGATGGTGATGTCCAGAGGTATCTCTGAATGACACTGGTCATTGATGGTGATGTCCTGAGGTATCTCTGAATGACACTTGTCATTGATGGTGATGTCCTAAGGTTTCTCTGAATGACACTGGTCATTGATGTCGATGCCCCTGAGGTATATCTGAATGACACTGGACATTGATGGTGATGTCCTGAGGTATCTCTGAATGACACTGGTCATTGGTGGTGATGCCCCTGAGGTATCTCAAAAAGCCAGTGGTCATTGATGGTGATGTCCCTTGGGTATCTCTAAATGACACTGGTCATTGATGTGGATGCCCATGAGGTATCTATGAATGACATTGGTCATTGATGTTGAGGCCCCTGAGATATCTCTGAATGACACTGGTCATTGGTGGTGATGCCCCTGAGGTATCTCAAAATGCCAGTGGTCATTGATGGTGATGTCCCTGGGGTATCTCTAAATGACACTGGTCATTGATGTCGATGCCCATGAGGTATCTCTGAATGACACTGGTCATTGATGTTGATGCCCCTGAGATATCTCTGAATGACACTGGTCATTGATGGCGATACCCTGAAGTATCTCTGAATGACACTGGTCATTGATGTCGATGTCCCTGAGGTATCTCTGAATGCCAGTGATTACTGATGGGGATGCCCTTGAGGTCTCTGAATGACATTGGTCATTGATGGTGATACCCTGAGGTATCTCAAAATGTCTGTGGTCATTGATGGTGATGTCCAGAGGTATCTTTAAATGACACTGGTCAATGATGTCGATGCCCATGAGGTATCTCTGAATGACACTGGTCATTGATGTCGATGCCCCTGAGGTATCTCTGAATGACACTGGTCACTGATGACGCTGCCCTTGAGGTATCTCTGAATGACACTGGTCATTGATGTCGATGCCCCTGAGGTATCTCTGAATGACACTGGTCATTGATGTCGATGACCTTGAGGTATCTCTGAATGACATTGGTCATTGATGGTGATGTCCTGAGGTATCTCTAAATGACACTGGTCATTGATGGTGATGTTCAGAGGTATCTCTAAATGACACTGGCCATTGATGGTAATGTCCAGAGGTATCTCTGAATGACACTGGTCATTGATGTTGATGTCCTGAGGTATCTCTGAATGACACTTGTCATTGATGGTGATGTCCTGAGGTATCTCTGAATGACACTGGTCATTGATGTCGATGCCCCTGAGGTATATCTGAATGACACTGGACATTGATGGTGATGTCCTAAGGTATCTCTGAATGACACTGGTCATTGATGGTGATGTCCCTGAGGTATCTTTGAATGCCAGTGATTCTTGATGGGGATGCCATTTAGGTCTCTGAATGGCACTGGTCATTGATGGTGATGCCCCTGAGGTATCTCAAAATGCCAGTGGTCATTGATGGTGATGTCCTGAGGTATCTCTAAATGACACTGGTCATTGATGGTGATGTCCAGAGGTATCTCTAAATGACACTGGCCATTGATGGTGATGTCCAGAGGTATCTCTGAATGACACTGGTCATTGATGGTGATGTCCTGAGGTATCTCTGAATGACACTTGTCATTGATGGTGATGTCCTGAGGTATCTCTGAATGACACTGGTCATTGATGTCGATGCCCCTGAGGTATATCTGAATGACACTGGACATTGATGGTGATGTCCTGAGGTATCTCTGAATGACACTGGTCATTGATGGTGATGTCCCTGAGGTATCTCTGAATGCCAGTGATTCTTGATGGGGATGCCCTTGAGGTCTCTGAATGGCACTGGTCATTGGTGGTGATGCCCCTGAGGTATCTCAAAATGCCAGTGGTCATTAATGGTGATGTCCCTTGGGTATCTCTAAATGACACTGGTCATTGATGTGGATGCCCATGAGGTATCTATGAATGACATTGGTCATTGATGTTGATGCCCCTGAGATATCTCTGAATGACACTGGTCATTGGTGGTGATGCCCCTGAGGTATCTCAAAATGCCAGTGGTCATTGATGGTGATGTCCCTGGGGTATCTCTAAATGACACTGGTCATTGATGTCGATGCCCATGAGGTATCTCTGAATGACACTGGTCATTGATGGCGATACCCTGAAGTATCTCTGAATGACACTGGTCATTGATGGTGATTTCCTAAGGTATCTCTGAATGACACTGGTCATTGATGTCGATGCCCCTGAGGTATCTCTGAATGACACTGGTCATTGATGTCGATGCCCTTGAGGTATCTCTGAATGACACTGGTCATTGATGGTGATGTCCTGAGGTATCTCTAAATGACACTGGTCATTGATGGTGATGTCCAGAGGTATCTCTAAATGACACTGGCCATTGATGGTGATGTCCAGAGGTATCTCTGAATGACACTGGTCATTGATGGTGATGTCCTGAGGTATCTCTGAATGACACTTGTCATTGATGGTGATGTCCTGAGGTATCTCTGAATGACACTGGTCATTGATGTCGATGCCCCTGAGGTATATCTGAATGACACTGGACATTGATGGTGATGTCCTGAGGTATCTCTGAATGACACTGATCATTGATGGTGATGTCCCTGAGGTATCTCTGAATGCCAGTGATTACTGATGGGGATGCCCTTGAGGTCTCTGAATGGCACTGGTCATTGGTGGTGATGCCCCTGAGGTATCTCAAAATGCCAGTGGTCATTGATGGTGATGTCCCTTGGGTATCTCTAAATGACACTGGTCATTGATGTGGATGCCCATGAGGTATATCTGAATGACACTGGACATTGATGGTGATGTCCTGAGGTATCTCTGAATGACACTGGTCATTGGTGGTGATGCCCCTGAGGTATCTCAAAAAGCCAGTGGTCATTGATGGTGATGTCCCTTGGGTATCTCTAAATGACACTGGTCATTGATGTGGATGCCCATGAGGTATCTATGAATGACATTGGTCATTGATGTTGAGGCCCCTGAGATATCTCTGAATGACACTGGTCATTGGTGGTGATGCCCCTGAGGTATCTCAAAATGCCAGTGGTCATTGATGGTGATGTCCCTGGGGTATCTCTAAATGACACTGGTCATTGATGTCGATGCCCATGAGGTATCTCTGAATGACACTGGTCATTGATGTTGATGCCCCTGAGATATCTCTGAATGACACTGGTCATTGATGGCGATACCCTGAAGTATCTCTGAATGACACTGGTCATTGATGTCGATGTCCCTGAGGTATCTCTGAATGCCAGTGATTACTGATGGGGATGCCCTTGAGGTCTCTGAATGACATTGGTCATTGATGGTGATACCCTGAGGTATCTCAAAATGTCTGTGGTCATTGATGGTGATGTCCAGAGGTATCTTTAAATGACACTGGTCAATGATGTCGATGCCCATGAGGTATCTCTGAATGACACTGGTCATTGATGTCGATGCCCCTGAGGTATCTCTGAATGACACTGGTCACTGATGACGCTGCCCTTGAGGTATCTCTGAATGACACTGGTCATTGATGTCGATGCCCCTGAGGTATCTCTGAATGACACTGGTCATTGATGTCGATGACCTTGAGGTATCTCTGAATGACATTGGTCATTGATGGTGATGTCCTGAGGTATCTCTAAATGACACTGGTCATTGATGGTGATGTTCAGAGGTATCTCTAAATGACACTGGCCATTGATGGTAATGTCCAGAGGTATCTCTGAATGACACTGGTCATTGATGTTGATGTCCTGAGGTATCTCTGAATGACACTTGTCATTGATGGTGATGTCCTGAGGTATCTCTGAATGACACTGGTCATTGATGTCGATGCCCCTGAGGTATATCTGAATGACACTGGACATTGATGGTGATGTCCTAAGGTATCTCTGAATGACACTGGTCATTGATGGTGATGTCCCTGAGGTATCTTTGAATGCCAGTGATTCTTGATGGGGATGCCATTTAGGTCTCTGAATGGCACTGGTCATTGATGGTGATGCCCCTGAGGTATCTCAAAATGCCAGTGGTCATTGATGGTGATGTCCTGAGGTATCTCTAAATGACACTGGTCATTGATGGTGATGTCAGAGGTATCTCTAAATGACACTGGCCATTGATGGTGATGTCCAGAGGTATCTCTGAATGACACTGGTCATTGATGGTGATGTCCTGAGGTATCTCTGAATGACACTTGTCATTGATGGTGATGTCCTGAGGGTATCTCTGAATGACACTGGTCATTGATGTCGATGCCCCTGAGGTATATCTGAATGACACTGGACATTGATGGTGATGTCCTGAGGTATCTCTGAATGACACTGGTCATTGATGGTGATGTCCCTGAGGTATCTCTGAATGCCAGTGATTCTTGATGGGGATGCCCTTGAGGTCTCTGAATGGCACTGGTCATTGGTGGTGATGCCCCTGAGGTATCTCAAAATGCCAGTGGTCATTAATGGTGATGTCCCTTGGGTATTCTAAATGACACTGGTCATTGATGTGGATGCCCATGAGGTATCTATGAATGACATTGGTCATTGATGTTGATGCCCCTGAGATATCTCTGAATGACACTGGTCATTGGTGGTGATGCCCCTGAGGTATCTCAAAATGCCAGTGGTCATTGATGGTGATGTCCCTGGGGTATCTCTAAATGACACTGGTCATTGATGTCGATGCCCATGAGGTATCTCTGAATGACACTGGTCATTGATGGCGATACCCTGAAGTATCTCTGAATGACACTGGTCATTGATGGTGATTTCCTAAGGTATCTCTGAATGACACTGGTCATTGATGTCGATGCCCCTGAGGTATCTCTGAATGACACTGGTCATTGATGTCGATGCCCTTGAGGTATCTCTGAATGACACTGGTCATTGATGGTGATGTCCTGAGGTATCTCTAAATGACACTGGTCATTGATGGTGATGTCCAGAGGTATCTCTAAATGACACTGGCCATTGATGGTGATGTCCAGAGGTATCTCTGAATGACACTGGTCATTGATGGTGATGTCCTGAGGTATCTCTGAATGACACTTGTCATTGATGGTGATGTCCTGAGGTATCTCTGAATGACACTGGTCATTGATGTCGATGCCCCTGAGGTATATCTGAATGACACTGGACATTGATGGTGATGTCCTGAGGTATCTCTGAATGACACTGATCATTGATGGTGATGTCCCTGAGGTATCTCTGAATGCCAGTGATTACTGATGGGGATGCCCTTGAGGTCTCTGAATGGCACTGGTCATTGGTGGTGATGCCCCTGAGGTATCTCAAAATGCCAGTGGTCATTGATGGTGATGTCCCTTGGGTATCTCTAAATGACACTGGTCATTGATGTGGATGCCCATGAGGTATCTATGAATGACATTGGTCATTGATGTTGATGCCCCTGAGATATCTCTGAATGACACTGGTCATTGGTGGTGATGCCCCTGAGGTATCTCAAAATGCCAGTGGTCATTGATGGTGATGTCCCTGGGGTATCTCTAAATGACACTGGTCATTGATGTCGATGCCCATGAGGTATCTCTGAATGACACTGGTCATTGATGTTGATGCCCCTGAGGTATCTCTGAATGACACTGGTCATTGATGGTGATACCCTGAGGTATCTCAAAATGTCTGTGGTCATTGATGGTGATGTCCCTGAGGTATCTTTAAATGACACTGGTCAATGATGTCGATGCCCATGAGGTATCTCTGAATGACACTGGTCATTGATGTCGATGCCCCTGAGGTATCTCTGAATGACACTGGTCATTGATGACGCTGCCCTTGAGGTATCTCTGAATGACACTGGTCATTGATGTCGATGCCCCTGAGGTATCTCTGAATGACACTGGTCATTGATGTCGATGCCCTTGAGGTATCTCTGAATGACATTGGTCATTGATGGTGATGTCCTGAGGTATCTCTAAATGACACTGGTCATTGATGGTGATGTTCAGAGGTATCTCTAAATGACACTGGCCATTGATGGTAATGTCGAGAGGTATCTCTGAATGACACTGGTCATTGATGGTGATGTCCTGATGTATCTCTGAATGACACTTGTCATTGATGGTGATGTCCTGAGGTATCTCTGAATGACACTGGTCATTGATGTCGATGCCCCTGAGGTATATCTGAATGACACTGGACATTGATGGTGATGTCCTGAGGTATCTCTGAATGACACTGATCATTGATGGTGATGTCCCTGAGGTATCTCTGAATGCCAGTGATTACTGATGGGGATGCCCTTGAGGTCTCTGAATGGCACTGGTCATTGGTGGTGATGCCCCTGAGGTATCTCAAAATGCCAGTGGTCATTGATGGTGATGTCCCTTGGGTATCTCTAAATGACACTGGTCATTGATGTGGATGCCCATGAGGTATCTATGAATGACATTGGTCATTGATGTTGATGCCCCTGAGATATCTCTGAATGACACTGGTCATTGGTGGTGATGCCCCTGAGGTATCTCAAAATGCCAGTGGTCATTGATGGTGATGTCCCTGGGGTATCTCTAAATGACACTGGTCATTGATGTCGATGCCCATGAGGTATCTCTGAATGACACTGGTCATTGATGGCGATACCCTGAAGTATCTCTGAATGACACTGGTCATTGATGGTGATTTCCTAAGGTATCTCTAAATGACACTGGTCATTGATGTCGATGTCCCTGAGGTATCTCTGAATGCCAGTGATTACTGATGGGGATACACTTGAGGTCTCTGAATGACACTGGTTATTGATGGTGATACCCTGAGGTATCTCAAAATGTCTGTGGTCATTGATGGTGATGTCCCTGAGGTATCTTTAAATGACACTGGTCAATGATGTCGATGCCCATGAGGTATCTCTGAATGACACTGGTCATTGATGTCGATGCCCCTGAGGTATCTCTGAATGACACTGGTCATTGATGACGATGCCCTTGAGGTATCTCTGAATGACACTGGTCATTGATGTCGATGCCCCTGAGGTATCTCTGAATGACACTGGTCATTGATGGTGATGTCCTGAGGTATCTCTAAATGACACTGGTCATTGATGGTGATGTCCAGAGGTATCTCTAAATGACACTGGCCATTGATGGTGATGTCCAGAGGTATCTCTGAATGACAATTGTCATTGATGGTGATGTCCTGAGGTATCTCTGAATGACACTTGTCATTGATGGTGATGTCCTGAGGTATCTCTGAATGACACTGGTCATTGATGTCGATGCCCCTGAGGTATATCTGAATGACACTGGACATTGATGGTGATGTCCTGAGGTATCTCTGAATGACACTGGTCATTGATGGTGATGTCCCTGAGGTATCTCTGAATGCCAGTGATTACTGATGGGGATGCCTTTGAGGTCTCTGAATGGCACTGGTCATTGGTGGTGATGCCCCTGAGGTATCTCAAAATGCCAGTGGTCATTGATGGTGATGTCCCTGGGGTATCTCTAAATGACACTGGTCATTGATGTCGATGCCCATGAGGTATCTCTGAATGACACTGGTCATTGATGTTGATGCCCCTGAGATATCTCTGAATGACACTGGTCATTGATGGCGATACCCTGAAGTATCTCTGAATGACACTGGTCATTGATGGTGATGTCCCTGAGGTATCTTTGAATGCCAGTGATTCTTGATGGGGATGCCATTTAGGTCTCTGAATGGCACTGGTCATTGATGGTGATGCCCCTGAGGTATCTCAAAATGCCAGTGGTCATTGATGGTGATGTCCTGAGGTATCTCTAAATGACACTGGTCATTGATGGTGATGTCCAGAGGTATCTCTAAATGACACTGGCCATTGATGGTGATGTCCAGAGGTATCTCTGAATGACACTGGTCATTGATGGTGATGTCCTGAGGTATCTCTGAATGACACTTGTCATTGATGGTGATGTCCTGAGGTATCTCTGAATGACACTGGTCATTGATGTCGATGCCCCTGAGGTATATCTGAATGACACTGGACATTGATGGTGATGTCCTGAGGTATCTCTGAATGACACTGGTCATTGATGGTGATGTCCCTGAGGTATCTCTGAATGCCAGTGATTCTTGATGGGGATGCCCTTGAGGTCTCTGAATGGCACTGGTCATTGGTGGTGATGCCCCTGAGGTATCTCAAAATGCCAGTGGTCATTAATGGTGATGTCCCTTGGGTATCTCTAAATGACACTGGTCATTGATGTGGATGCCCATGAGGTATCTATGAATGACATTGGTCATTGATGTTGATGCCCCTGAGATATCTCTGAATGACACTGGTCATTGGTGGTGATGCCCCTGAGGTATCTCAAAATGCCAGTGGTCATTGATGGTGATGTCCCTGGGGTATCTCTAAATGACACTGGTCATTGATGTCGATGCCCATGAGGTATCTCTGAATGACACTGGTCATTGATGGCGATACCCTGAAGTATCTCTGAATGACACTGGTCATTGATGGTGATTTCCTAAGGTATCTCTGAATGACACTGGTCATTGATGTCGATGCCCCTGAGGTATCTCTGAATGACACTGGTCATTGATGTCGATGCCCTTGAGGTATCTCTGAATGACACTGGTCATTGATGGTGATGTCCTGAGGTATCTCTAAATGACACTGGTCATTGATGGTGATGTCCAGAGGTATCTCTAAATGACACTGGCCATTGATGGTGATGTCCAGAGGTATCTCTGAATGACACTGGTCATTGATGGTGATGTCCTGAGGTATCTCTGAATGACACTTGTCATTGATGGTGATGTCCTGAGGTATCTCTGAATGACACTGGTCATTGATGTCGATGCCCCTGAGGTATATCTGAATGACACTGGACATTGATGGTGATGTCCTGAGGTATCTCTGAATGACACTGATCATTGATGGTGATGTCCCTGAGGTATCTCTGAATGCCAGTGATTACTGATGGGGATGCCCTTGAGGTCTCTGAATGGCACTGGTCATTGGTGGTGATGCCCCTGAGGTATCTCAAAATGCCAGTGGTCATTGATGGTGATGTCCCTTGGGTATCTCTAAATGACACTGGTCATTGATGTGGATGCCCATGAGGTATCTATGAATGACATTGGTCATTGATGTTGATGCCCCTGAGATATCTCTGAATGACACTGGTCATTGGTGGTGATGCCCCTGAGGTATCTCAAAATGCCAGTGGTCATTGATGGTGATGTCCCTGGGGTATCTCTAAATGACACTGGTCATTGATGTCGATGCCCATGAGGTATCTCTGAATGACACTGGTCATTGATGTTGATGCCCCTGAGGTATCTCTGAATGACACTGGTCATTGATGGTGATACCCTGAGGTATCTCAAAATGTCTGTGGTCATTGATGGTGATGTCCAGAGGTATCTTTAAATGACACTGGTCAATGATGTTGATGCCCATGAGGTATCTCTGAATGACACTGGTCATTGATGTCGATGCCCCTGAGGTATCTCTGAATGACACTGGTCATTGATGACGCTGCCCTTGAGGTATCTCTGAATGACACTGGTCATTGATGTCGATGCCCCTGAGGTATCTCTGAATGACACTGGTCATTGATGTCGATGCCCTTGAGGTATCTCTGAATGACATTGGTCATTGATGGTGATGTCCTGAGGTATCTCTAAATGACACTGGTCATTGATGGTGATGTTCAGAGGTATCTCTAAATGACACTGGCCATTGATGGTAATGTCGAGAGGTATCTCTGAATGACACTGGTCATTGATGGTGATGTCCTGATGTATCTCTGAATGACACTTGTCATTGATGGTGATGTCCTGAGGTATCTCTGAATGACACTGGTCATTGATGTCGATGCCCCTGAGGTATATCTGAATGACACTGGACATTGATGGTGATGTCCTGAGGTATCTCTGAATGACACTGATCATTGATGGTGATGTCCCTGAGGTATCTCTGAATGCCAGTGATTACTGATGGGGATGCCCTTGAGGTCTCTGAATGGCACTGGTCATTGGTGGTGATGCCCCTGAGGTATCTCAAAATGCCAGTGGTCATTGATGGTGATGTCCCTTGGGTATCTCTAAATGACACTGGTCATTGATGTGGATGCCCATGAGGTATCTATGAATGACATTGGTCATTGATGTTGATGCCCCTGAGATATCTCTGAATGACACTGGTCATTGGTGGTGATGCCCCTGAGGTATCTCAAAATGCCAGTGGTCATTGATGGTGATGTCCCTGGGGTATCTCTAAATGACACTGGTCATTGATGTCGATGCCCATGAGGTATCTCTGAATGACACTGGTCATTGATGGCGATACCCTGAAGTATCTCTGAATGACACTGGTCATTGATGGTGATTTCCTAAGGTATCTCTAAATGACACTGGTCATTGATGTCGATGTCCCTGAGGTATCTCTGAATGCCAGTGATTACTGATGGGGATACACTTGAGGTCTCTGAATGACACTGGTCATTGATGGTGATACCCTGAGGTATCTCAAAATGTCTGTGGTCATTGATGGTGATGTCCCTGAGGTATCTTTAAATGACACTGGTCAATGATGTCGATGCCCATGAGGTATCTCTGAATGACACTGGTCATTGATGTCGATGCCCCTGAGGTATCTCTGAATGACACTGGTCATTGATGACGATGCCCTTGAGGTATCTCTGAATGACACTGGTCATTGATGTCGATGCCCCTGAGGTATCTCTGAATGACACTGGTCATTGATGGTGATGTCCTGAGGTATCTCTAAATGACACTGGTCATTGATGGTGATGTCCAGAGGTATCTCTAAATGACACTGGCCATTGATGGTGATGTCCAGAGGTATCTCTGAATGACAATTGTCATTGATGGTGATGTCCTGAGGTATCTCTGAATGACACTTGTCATTGATGGTGATGTCCTGAGGTATCTCTGAATGACACTGGTCATTGATGTCGATGCCCCTGAGGTATATCTGAATGACACTGGACATTGATGGTGATGTCCTGAGGTATCTCTGAATGACACTGGTCATTGATGGTGATGTCCCTGAGGTATCTCTGAATGCCAGTGATTACTGATGGGGATGCCTTTGAGGTCTCTGAATGGCACTGGTCATTGGTGGTGATGCCCCTGAGGTATCTCAAAATGCCAGTGGTCATTGATGGTGATGTCCCTGGGGTATCTCTAAATGACACTGGTCATTGATGTCGATGCCCATGAGGTATCTCTGAATGACACTGGTCATTGATGTTGATGCCCCTGAGATATCTCTGAATGACACTGGTCATTGATGGCGATACCCTGAAGTATCTCTGAATGACACTGGTCATTGATGGTGAGTTCCTAAGGTATCTCTGAATGACACTGGTCATTGATGTCGATGTCCCTGAGGTATCTCTGAATGCCAGTGATTACTGATGGGGATGCCCTTGAGGTCTCTGAATGACATTGGTCATTGATGGTGATACCCTGAGGTATCTCAAAATGTCTGTGGTCATTGATGGTGATGTCCCTGAGGTATCTTTAAATGACACTGGTCAATGATGTCGATGCCCATGAGGTATCTCTGAATGACACTGGTCATTGATGTCGATGCCCTTGAGGTATCTCTGAATGACACTGGTCATTGGTGGTGATGCCCCTGAGGTATCTCAAAATGCCAGTGGTCATTGATGGTGATGTCCCTTGGGTATCTCTAAATGACACTGGTCATTGATGTGGATGCCCATGAGGTATCTATGAATGACATTGGTCATTGATGGTGATGTCCTGAGGTATCTCTGAATGACACTGGTCATTGATGGTGATGTCCTGAGGTATCTCTAAATGACACTGGTCATTGATGGTGATGTCCAGAGGTATCTCTAAATGACACTGGCCATTGATGGTGATGTCCAGAGGTATCTCTGAATGACACTGGTCATTGATGGTGATGTCCTGAGGTATCTCTGAATGACACTTGTCATTGATGGTGATGTCCTGAGGTATCTCTAAATGACACTGGTCATTGATGTCGATGCCCCTGAGGTATATCTGAATGACACTGGACATTGATGGTGATGTCCTGAGGTATCTCTGAATGACACTGGTCATTGATGGTGATGTCCCTGAGGTATCTCTGAATGCCAGTGATTACTGATGGGGATGCCCTTGAGGTCTCTGAAAGGCACTGGTCATTGGTGGTGATGCCCCTGAGGTATCTCAAAATGCCAGTGGTCATTGATGGTGATGTCCCTTGGGTATCTCTAAATGACACTGGTCATTGATGTGGATGCCCATGAGGTATCTATGAATGACATTGGTCATTGATGTTGATGCCCCTGAGATATCTCTGAATGACACTGGTCATTGGTGGTGATGCCCCTGAGGTATCTCAAAATGCCAGTGGTCATTGATGGTGATGTCCCTGGGGTATCTCTAAATGACACTGGTCATTGATGTCGATGCCCATGAGGTATCTCTGAATGACACTGGTCATTGATGTCGATGCCCCTGAGGTATCTCTGAATGACACTGATCATTGATGACGATGCCCTTGAGGTATCTGTGAATGACACTGGTCATTGATGTCGATGCCACTGAGGTATCTCTGAATGACACTGGTCATTGATGTCGATGCCCTTGAGGTATCTCTGAATGGCACTGGTCATTGATGGTGATGTCCTGAGGTATCTCTAAATGACACTGGTCATTGATGGTGATGTCCAGAGGTATCTCTAAATGACACTGGCCATTGATAGTGATGTCCAGAGGTATCTCTGAATGACACTGGTCATTGATGGTGATGTCCTGAGGTATCTCTGAATGACACTTGTCATTGATGGTGATGTCCTGAGGTATCTCTGAATGACACTGGTCATTGATGTCGATGCCCCTGAGGTATATCTGAATGACACTGGACATTGATGGTGATGTCCTGAGGTATCTCTGAATGACACTTGTCATTGATGGTGATGTCCCTGAGGTATCTCTGAATGCCAGTGATTACTGATGGGGATGCCCTTGAGGTCTCTGAATGGCACTGGTCATTGGTGGTGATGCCCCTGAGGTATCTCAAAATGCCAGTGGTCATTGATGGTGATGTCCCTGGGGTATCTCTAAATGACACTGGTCATTGATGTCGATGCCCATGAGGTATCTCTGAATGACACTGGTCATTGATGTTGATGCCCCTGAGATATCTCTGAATGACACTGGTCATTGATGGCGATACCCTGAAGTATCTCTGAATGACACTGGTCATTGATGGTGATTTCCTAAGGTATCTCTGAATGACACTGGTCATTGATGTCGATGTCCCTGAGGTATCTCTGAATGCCAGTGATTACTTATGGGGATGCCCTTGAGGTCTCTGAATGACATTGGTCATTGATGGTGATACCCTGAGGTATCTCAAAATGTCTGTGGTCATTGATGGTGATGTCCCTGAGGTATCTTTAAATGACACTGGTCAATGATGTCGATGCCCATGAGGTATCTCTGAATGACACTGGTCATTGATGTCGATGCCCTTGAGGTATCTCTGAATGACACTGGTCATTGGTGTTGATGCCCCTGAGGTATCTCAAAATGCCAGTGGTCATTGATGGTGATGTCCCTTGGGTATCTCTAAATGACACTGGTCATTGATGTGGATGCCCATGAGGTATCTATGAATGACATTGGTCATTGATGTCGATGCCCATGAGGTATCTCTGAATGACACTGGTCATTGATGTCGATGCCCTTGAGGTATCTCTAAATGACACTGGTCATTGATGGTGATGTCCAGGGGTATCTCTAAATGACACTGGCCATTGATGGTGATGTCCAGAGGTATCTCTGAATGACACTGGTCATTGATGGTGATGTCCTGAGGTATCTCTGAATGACACTTGTCATTGATGGTGATGTCCTGAGGTATCTCTGAATGACACTGGTCATTGATGTCGATGCCCCTGAGGTATATCTGAATGACACTGGACATTGATGGTGATGTCCTGAGGTATCTCTGAATGACACTGGTCATTGATGGTGATGTCCCTGAGGTATCTCTGAATGCCAGTGATTACTGATGGGGATGCCCTTGAGGTCTCTGAATGGCACTGGTCATTGGTGGTGATGCCCCTGAGGTATCTCAAAATGCCAGTGGTCATTGATGGTGATGTCCCTTGGGTATCTCTAAATGACACTGGTCATTGATGTGGATGCCCATGAGGTATCTATGAATGACATTGGTCATTGATGTTGATGCCCCTGAGATATCTCTGAATGACACTGGTCATTGGTGGTGATGCCCCTGAGGTATCTCAAAATGCCAGTGGTCATTGATGGTGATGTCCCTGGGGTATCTCTAAATGACACTGGTCATTGATGTCGATGCCCATGAGGTATCTCTGAATTACACTGGTCATTGATGTTGATGCCCCTGAGATATCTCTGAATGACACTGGTCATTGATGGCGATACCCTGAAGTATCTCTGAATGACACTGGTCATTGATGGTGATTTCCTAAGGTATATCTGAATGACACTGGTCATTGATGTCCAATGTCCCTGAGGTATCTCTGAATGCCAGTGATTACTGATGGGGATGCCCTTGAGGAATCTTCTGAATGACATTGGTCATTGATGGTGATACCCTGAGGTATCTCAAAATGTCTGTGGTCATTGATGGTGATGTCCCTGAGGTATCTTTAAATGACACTGGTCAATGATGTCGATGCCCCTGAGGTATCTCTGAATGACACTGGTCATTGATGTCGATGCCCCTGAGGTATCTCTGAATGACACTGGTCATTGATGACGATGCCCTTGAGGTATCTCTGAATGACACTGGTCATTGATGTCGATGCCCCTGAGGTATCTCTGAATGACACTGGTCATTGAAAGTGAAGTCCCTGAGGTATCTCTGAATGACACTGGTCATTGATGTCGATGCCCCTGAGGTATCTCTGAATGCCAGAGACAAATTTCGTATATCTGATTTCTTTGCCATTGTTGACAAACTTGAGACAGATATGAGTAGACTATGACAGGTGTATAATATGATCGACGTTTCATAAACATGTTAGTGGTGTGAAGGACTAATAAATGCTTATCCTGATGATCTGAACAATAATTTATATACTGAACTACAACAGTTCTACTCATATATTCGCCACAAATTTCGTGCATCAAAATCTGAAAGCAACACGTTCAGTCATCAGTGCAGGATTTACGTATCAGCTACTCAAGCTATAGCTTAGGGCCCCCACTTTTTTTTTGGGGGGGGGGCAAAAAATTGTCCGAGTGAGCAATGGTCATATATAATTAAGTATTTGGCACTGACCTATAATTTCTGAAATTAAAAAGGGCCCCATTTTATCAAGACTCAATCTGACTCTGTCAGTCATGCAGAAATATACAACGTAATAGTTAGAAACATATCGAGTGTGCTTTTTTTTTGGTTTTTATCACCGTATGCCTCAATGTCCTGCCTAATTTCGGCAAAGAGGTTGTAGCTACCGTCCATGGCTGTTGGCGGACATCTCTAACGCAGACTGGATAATGAGAGTAACTAGGGCAGTCCCTGCTGTTGTCAAAAACGTGGTGACATTCAACGTGGTAATAACTTTCACTGGAACTCAACTCCTCAGGTGGCTCTTCTTGGGTCACCAACTCCTAAGGTGGCTCTTCAATTTCTTTTCTTGTTGTTAGTAATAATTCTGTCACTTCATTTATCAACCTCCCGATTTCCGTTAAAAAATGTGGCTCACCGGGCCCCTTGCCTCTTCAATTAGAGCCTCTTTAAGTCTATCAACAAGTTGCTGTTTGTTGCCGTCAATAGGGGGGTCCCTTTCTTCAAATTCTTCTTTTAACTCTTTAACTAAAAGTTTGTTTACCTTCTTACTTCTATCCAAACTTTTTAGAGAGAAAATCCAACTTCTGACACCATAGTGTTAAATTCTCTCACGGTTTTATCACCAAACACACAGGCGTAGGTTCAATAAAGAGCATTTAATGGTTTATAAACAATCACCAATTACAATAGCCACTGTTCTTCATGCCGGCATCTTTCTCTCCTATCTGCTGCTGCCGTCATCGCTTTCAATTACAAATTATACGGTGCGCTGGTATAGGGTAGGGAGGGAGTTATAACAATAGTGTCACGAAAATACTGTTAAAAAGAAAAAAACAAGCAATTTAGCCTGTTCCATTCTGGACACAGGACGTGTTAGAGCATTTTCGTATTATGTATCAGTACGTTTGTTAGCTTTCAGTAAATATTTGTAAAATTTGGAAATGTTTATAAATTCAATTGTGTAATGCATATATTTGTAAAAAAAAATTATAAAGACGTTTCTTTATATTTGAAAAAAAATTATTGTCTCTTAAATCTAACTACAAGTGGTTTGTGGTTACTGAAATAGGACTCATAATTGAAAACATTCTAAATTATTGTCATTTAATCGTCCGAAAACTCCGTTAATTGTTGCATAGCTCTGATACTTTCAATTAAACTCAGAACACAAGCTTACTATTTCATTTGATGAGTTTCTTAATAAATCTTGGTGAAACTACGTGCTGCAGTATTTCGCACCTAATGAACGGGTTATTGAACGTACAAGGTGTATATATAATATATAAGCCCCTTAGGAGCCCTGAAGCCCGGCCCTCAGAGGTCCTGTCGCAAAATGAACTTTTGATGTACACATGGCAGGCCAAGACCTATAAAATGATATATACATCATGGGTCTAGGACTTATAGTTGCTGAGATATAGCGCTCCTTTATTAATATAGCTTATATAGTAAAAAACGGTACTAAGGCCCCTTTTACGGCCCTGAGAGGTCAGATCGCGAAATGGAAAAAAGTCATTTCTTGGCAGGCCAAGACCTACAAAATGATATATACATCATGGGTCTAGGACTTATGGTTGTTGAGATCTAGGGTGATGACGGACGGACGGACAGACAAAACGGGGACAATAAAGCATTTTTTTTTCGAAAATGCTCTAAAAACTAAAATGGGCTACCTTACTTGAAGACTAGTGTTACGAGCTGTTTACTGGGTTTATAGTCAAATTTATCAGGGAATATACAAAAATTATTATTGTCAAGGTCATGCAGCTGATTACGTAATAGCCATAAAAAGCTAAATTTAGTCACAGTGTTAATTTCAGTGTTAATTATTACTCTCTTTTCTAGGTATGTTAGGTATGTTATACTTTTGACCGTTTCCCGTTCAAAACCGCATTTTTCTGTATGCAATTCTGTTACAACAATGGAGAGAAGATTATCAACTTTGATGAATTACACTGTGACAAACTCTGGAAGGGAAGTGGAAGGAAATCCCTGAATAATTCCTTAATAAATCTGAAACAACTTACAGTTATTTTTTTTTTACACATTTGCTTGGCTTAACAATAGAATCATAATCCATCTATTTTTATTTTTCTGACATTCTTGTAAAGTCCGAACATGAAATGTTTCACCCATTCTTTGATAGGAACAAGTTAAGCTCATTGGTTCTCTCTATTGTGCTTTTAAGTTCAATATCTTGACTCTTGCAATAATGTAAATTACATCTATTTTCTATGACATTTTGTACTGAATATGAAGTTAAACAGATGATTATGGTCATTATTTTTACTAATATAAGAAATTTTTATAGTTATTGATGTCCTGATCAACAAAACAAAGCTAGAATATTATTATAGGTATATTCCGTAATGCCAACCTTTGGTAAATAACATTGATAGACAAGAAAAATAACTCCGTTACATTGTGTAACAATAATTTATTTTGTGTTTAAAAGAAATTTTTTAAAGTGAATAAGATTAGCTTTCCATGCAGCTCTGAATTTTTCGGTCATGAACTGCAACTCCCATCTCTTGAGGATTTTTTAGTTTTACATACAATTCAAAAGTATTATTATATGCTAAAATGTAGGGAAAGTGAGTATAAATGGTCAGGTGGGAGAAATGGCTCTCCACCATGTTCACATAAACTGTTAGACAAATATTATTTTGGCATCTATTGGTGTGTAGAACACTTCTATAAAATCACTTTTTGTCAATTTCCTGTTGGAAGTCCTGAAAGTTTTACAGCAGCATGTACTTAAATTTTTAGCAGTCAAAAAGTAAATTTTTGAAGAACACCCTCTTGTCGTTTCTTAATTTTTATACAGTTTGACTAAATACTTGGTAAGTAATTTATTTTGTTTATTATTTATTTAGTCTTTTACTCTTTATGTTTTCCTTTTATCTTTAATCATTGATAATAAGATTTCATAAAAAAAAATTCTTGTGTGAACCCCCTAGAGGGTATAAATGAGCCGAAAATATGGGTCATTGTGTCCATTTCTCCCCAACTTATAAATACTTCATTATTTTTAACAAATGCAGTCCTGTTGGTGTAATTTTTCTTACAATTTTCTAATATAGTTTTAACACAATTAAGATAACTTAACTCTTATGTTAAATTTGTATCTTAACCAAGGTTTCTTTTTTTATTTTAAAAGAAAAAAGCCAAGAATATACACAAGAGGAAAAGTGAAAAAGGTTTTATCCCATTTAATCATTGATAATAAGATTTTATAAAAAAAAAATTCTTGTGTGAACCCCCTAGAGGGTATAAATGAGCCGAAAATATGGGTCATTGTGTCCATTTCTCCCCAACTTATAAATACTTCATTATTTTTAACAAATGCAGTCCTATTGGTGTAATTTTTCTTACAATTTTCTAATATAGTTTTAACACAATTAAGATAACTTAACTCTTAAGTTAAATTTGTATCTTAACCAAAGTTTCTTTTTTTATTTTAAAAGAAAAAAGCCAAGAATATATACAAGAGGAAAAGTGAAAAAGGTTTTATTCCATTAGATGTCATGAAGAAAGCCATTGATGCAATGAAGACTTGCCAGTCTGTAAGATCTTTGGCAATGATGAATTTAATTTTGCAGCTACTGCTTGGATGTTACAAAACATTGGAAAACCATTTGTAATTTATAAGCTAACTCAGTTTGGTGGAAAGGCATTACTCAGGACTACCACTCCAACTAACATCATTTCTAGCTTTCAAGCTAGTGGAATATGGCCTTTTAATATAGAGATCCACATGCCTATCTAAGTAACAGACAGACAATATCCAGAGTCTGAAACTGTAGGTATTTCAGTAGCACATTTTTCAGGAATATAACCTTGGCCTGATTTTTGGGTTGCAAGTCAAGAATCCACAAATATTTAAAGGTTACCCAAAAGCCTTGACACAATCATTGCCCAAAAGCCCTAATATTGCAGCTTTAAGGCCTGAATTTTAAAAGTTGCAGCAAAAATTTAGTGAGATGCAAACGAAGCTAAGCAACTTAGCAAATAAACTTTTCAAAGATGGCAGTGATTCAGTCAAGGACATTTAACTTAATCAACTTAGTGATGAAGAGACTTCAGAAACTGAGGATTTAACACTTACGATAGATGATTTGAAAGGTGTAGAACACAGATTTGATATAATATGTGGTGTAGAACAAGTTACAAAAGATTATTGTGTATTAAGTGAGTATGGTGTGAAAAAGTCAGTTGTGTTTTATGTTGGTATAGAGAGAATGTATGTTGAAGAAGGTGATGAAGAAATTGAATTTTTAAGAAGGATTGGGATGTTTCTGATAAGTTCATACTGTGAAATTTTGAAGATATTTCTTCTGTACCCTTCACTTACATTAAATATATGCTGACCAAAAAAGATATTCCAGAAAGAGCTATTGAAAATAATTTATCAGTTCGACTTTAAAACAATGGTAAATAAACTACATTTTAAAATATGTTTTGATGTCTTATTTATAATGTTTGTTTCACATTATTTAAATAATTTAAAAGCAAAAGAAAAACAGCTATGTAACTGACATGTTGGTTACGGTGGCCCATTTTACCCCATGATGGCCCATTTTACTCCTATTGCTGTCCCGTTTCTCCACTAACGTGAGCCACTTCTCACCACAAGCATATGGATTGTGGGATTTCAATTTCCAAAACAACTGACAATATCTGGAGAGATTACTTTATGTTGTTTTTGCACAAATGAACAAACTATCTTGCCTCCAAATTTGACAATCACAGTTACATATTTCTACAGACTAGAAAAATTTGTTCGTTAAAGTAAATTTGTTGGCCCATTTCACCTAACTTTCCCCATTTATATTTAACATGTGCCATAATTCTAAACTTATTTTTATATATCTACCTAAAAATATTATATATTATGAATCCCTACATAGAATTTAAACAATGTATTTTTAAAATGTGTTATTCATTTGTATAAAAATGTATAACCTCATTATTTTTACTCTTTCTCTTAGGCGAAGTGGATTTCAAAGTAATTTGGTTGGGATTTTTACTAGCATTCAGCTTGCAATTAACTTAATCCTCTTAATATTCATCTTGTGCACTCTAAAGAAAAAATACTGTAATATGAATTTTAACATATAATATAAGATATTATGTCATATTAGATGTTTTAATTTTCGTGTAAATAATTTGTTTTTCAAATTCCATTGACATGTAAATTTTTGGTGCATTAAGTATGTATTAAGTACATTGGTAACAAAATGTTGATAATCACAAAATCTTGATGCCAGTGTTTGAGTAGAGCCACAAACATGTATGCTTGTTTAGTTTTTGCAACCCACTTTAAAACTATTTTGTGAACTGTAATTAAATTAAATATAGATTTTAGACCTTTACTCTATAGATTAACAAACTCTTAAATTTGTTAAACATATATACAAAAATGTTAAATTATTTACTAATATAATCTCAAACCATTAACACTAAATTTGAATTTTGTCATGACACGCCTAAAATTCATTTGTGTTTAACGACCCACACTTTGAGAGCAACTGCCATGTTTAGAAATTTTTTTCAATATTGCTCTTAGAGGTGATATTTACTTGATGTTGAGTATATAATTATTTTTTTAGCAAAAATGTATTTATTTGTCAATAAAACAAATTTTTATTTGGAAAATCTTACAAGTATATTATATTTGATGTATGTATCATATCTAATATCTAAGCGTCTAAAATGCAAAGGATTTTAGCATAAGTTTCACTTTTTCTCTTGACTGTTATATAATAAATAAGTTAGTTACTAAAAAAAATATAAAAAAACCAACATTATTTTATGATAAATGGTTTAGTGGATATATATTAATGGCTTTTACTGACATTTTTTATAAAATTAGAAAAATCCCTAAAAATCATTTTTTGAAAGATTAAGAAATGTCTTATAAAGTACCGAAATATTTTCATTTTGATTTCTTTCAAACAATAAAATTAAACAAAAACATCTTCAGGAATACACTGCTCAAAATATTGAATGTTATTATTGAGATGCTCATAAGAATACCTGCAATGAAATTTGGCTATTACCTCAGCAGTAAGATATATATTTTAATAAAAGAAATATGTTTTATTTAAAAAAATTTGAGTTTTTTTTGTACTTATTGCTATTGTTTTGTTGTGCAGGGACCACACAAAGTCCCTATACCACACAAAGTCTCTATACCACACAAAGTCTCTATACCATACAAAGTCTCTATACCACTATCTTTATAAGGATTTTTTAGGCTGTAAGGGGACGGGTGGTCATACAGTGTAGATGCTCCACTGTAGACCGTAGGGATCCCAGGTTTCAACCTCTGTGAGTACCTTAGGATTTTTTCAGGTCCTGGTGAAAGTCCTCAAGTCCACCAAGCTTTAAATGGGTACTTGACTTAAAGTTATGGGGGATTAAAGGCAGTTGGGTGTTGTGCTAACCACACAATCCCTTTATATGTTGAGGTTACTGAAACAGATGAATTCTACACTTCATCAGCCTCAATGAACCCTGAGGGTCTGAAGGGAACTTTACTTTTTTTTTTAAGCTGCATATTTCTACTTTGTCATCATTGCCTTCCCTAAATGTGCAACAAAGTCATCCATATCATTTTTCATTGATTTCTTAGTAACCAGCCACTCATGACTCACAAAGTTGCTGCCTAATGGTCTGTGTGGTAAATACGACCTTCATCCTGGAATGTCTGCCATGTTGTTGTGAATTCTTCAGTGGCAGCACCAGACAGGATGGTGAAAACTTTGGCTGATATCCACAAGAGAGAAATGTCTTGGCTATTCTTGTAAATGATCCTAAAGATAGTCATATATGGACTTAATCATTTTGTTCAGACTGAAAGTAGCCAGATTTGTGACCATTGCTCTTCAAATCTTTGTCATAAAAAACAAATTTAAATGTTTAGATATGATGAATACAATTTGAATATGTTCTGATTGCATGCATATTAACTAGTATTAATCAGTTTTCTTTAAAAGGATTATTTAAACACAATGAAATATGGCTAGTGAAAAATAGAGCAATGATCACATATTGTTAATATTATTTAGACATATCTGATAATTCAAAAACATTAAGAATAATTAGAATTCAAACACACAGAAAATACCTAAACAACAAAGATGTAAATCTTAATGAAATAAAATTTTATTTACAAACCATAAACATAAAACAATGATTAATTATAACTCAGTTGGTCGCTCTATGTAGCAAAAAAACAACTTATGGTTAATGCATTGAATATTCATTTTGAAAGTTATTTTTCAGAAAATAATTCTTTCAAAGACATCTTGAGTGCCATTTGCTGTGGCAGTTTACCATTTATATCTGCAAAACATTCAGCTCCATTATAGAGTAACATACAGACAAAATGTGAATGTTGTCTACAGCTTGCATAATGGAGAGCTATAAAAAAAAATCACAATAAAAAACTTTTGACATTGAAGATAACCAACAATCATAGATATACATTTTACATGTATATATGCATATATACCTACAACTATAGGTATACATTAGGGTGATAACAAAAAAAAAATTATATGAAACCACTTCCAATTGAGGATTCATTATGTGTAATTTAAGAATATGAATTGCATTTTTTATTTTTTTTTTTTTAAAAGTTCCCCCACCTACCTCTTTTTTTGGAAGAAAAAAAGTGAAAAAATATTTTTTTTTCAGGAAATTTTTTTAGCTTACTTCAAAAGAGTAATAATAATAACAAAGCAACTTTTATTAACAAATAAGATACAGAACAGTTAGAAATATGTACAGGGTGTACAAGAAATGTTTATTGTAGTGTTGCGAATGTAACCAAGCATTTGCCCATTCGTAGCAGATGAAGTCGCAGGCAGGAGAGAGGATGTTGCGCCACTCTGGTATCAGAAATAATGCTAAAACAGTAAATATTGCACGTGAGTTCAATCTGGCCCGGTGTAAATTTGATAGTTTCTTTCAGCTGATGCGAGACCAACGTGAAGTGATTTTGTAATGACGATATGCCTGACATAATTCATAAAAGAACTTGAAATCATCTTGCCATCCAGGTTTCTCGCATATGATACATCATCTGTCGCAACGAGAGTAACAGTGTTTTGTGTTAATTTGTCAATGAAGGAATAGTTGAGTTCTGGTTTGCTCGTTGACTCTTGAATAAGAAAATTTATGAAATGTTTCAGAAAGATGTCGAGTACATGGTGCTGACAGTCCATATATTGTGGCTTCTGAAAGCCCTTGCTCAAGACATCATCCTGTATGAGCTTTACAATCCAGTACAAATGACCAGTATTTAATGCGGTCGTGTCACAGATTATCATGTAAATATTTTCCCAAGCATGGTATTCATCAATTAGCTGGTGTAGTCCCTTGTGAATGGCCGCCTCAGAACCATTCTCACACTTAAAAATACCAAGTTTGATTTTGGTTGTCATATTTTTCAGCAGAATTGCTTGATACTCTTCCCCTTGCACTCTTTTACCATCAAACTGGAGACAATCTATGCTTTGAAGTTTTTGAACAATTTTGGTTTTCATTTTCCGTCCTTAAGAGATTACTCGTTTCCAGACACCTGCCTGACTTGGAACAGGCACATCATGACCCTATTCAGCACTGGTTGCAAGAACGTTATATGCTTTATGTGTAGAAATTTAGTTTTTCAGTTATAGCAACCCCGCTGTTGTAGTGCTTGCTCTTTGGTATTTCGGTTTGCATTCAAGAGAAGATGACGTGGAAGAATATGTTGGCGACTCGGGTGAAGAAGCAGGGGTTTCATAATTCGAAGATTCTGAGACAGTTGTATGTGTTTGTGTGGGCTGTGCGACAGTTATATGTGTTTGTGTAGGTTGTGAGACAGTTGTATTTGTGTAGGTTGTGAGACAGTTGTATGTGTTTGTGTAGGTTGTGAGACAGTTGTATGTGTTTGTGAATGTTGTGAGACAGTTGTATGTGTTTGTGTAGGTTGCGATTGAGGAGAGCTGGCTTGAGAGTGAGTTTTTGATAGTTGAGGTTATATATAGTGAACTCGCCCCAAGCTGGAGTGAGTTCGCACGGTATAGCTAGGATCAAAACAAAGAGAACAACAATTAACAACCATCTGTAAATGCCTTGTTTATAAACAAATGGAAACAACTGACTGGAATGTGCTTAAAAGCAGTCTAGAAAGTCATATGAAAATTCAGTGTGAAATTGAAACTGATAGTCAAACTGCGCGATATGTGAAAAAAAAAAATTAAAAGGCGGGGGAACTTTTTTCAATTTAAAAAAAAATTAATGTAGCTACTGTCATCTACATACAATTGTCCCTCGAATGTAAACGGTTTCGGTTTCATTAAAAAAAATAACGAAAATAGTTATCACCCTAATATACATGTATATATGCATATATACCTACAACTATAGATATACATGTATATATGCAAACATATATACCTACAACTATAGATATACATGTATATATGCATATTTACCTACAACTATAGATATACATGCAAAATGCTTTTTTTGTGCCGGTATGCACTGGTATGGCGTACCGGCAACTTTTTCAATGTGGGGAAAAAAATATTACTTTTCTTGTATTCTAATGTTTATTATTCATTTATTATATTATTAATTTGTTAAAATTGAATTATTTTAAAATTGCGCGCAATAAGAATTCAAATATAAAATGCGAAACAGCGAACTGGTAGTTAAAAGTTAGGCAATCCATCAATGAGTACTGGCACCTATTTTTTTACAAAATAAAGTACTGTATACATGTATAAAAGCATATATACCTACAACTGTAGATATATATGTAAATATATAAATATGCCTGCAATCCATCAACACTAGCACACAGGCAACCCTCTAAAATACTAGTCAATACTGATCGATAAAAAAAACAAATGCAGAAAAGTAACTAAATGTATTATTAAAATTAACAATTTTGCCATTAGTAATAAATGTATGCTGTTGTCTAACTTATTTGAATAGAAAATTTTAATTTCACACTGCAAAGTTTTTATTAATCATCAGCAGTTAATATCAGTTCAATGATTACATATTGGGTTAAATGGTGGAAAAAAAATGGTATGTAACATTTTTTAAAATATTTCTTTAAATAAATAATGTAAACACCATCAGTATTTACCTGAGCGACCTTTGTGATCTGTGGCATCAACAATCGCACCAAGATTTATTAATCTTTCTCCAACTTCAACATGTCCTTCCTAATGATAATTAATTAAAGTTTTTTAACTAGGAATTAAGACTTCAAAAGAATGGAAAATTACTTTATATTTACATTTCTAAGAAACTAGCAAGTGAAAAAAAAAAATTTCATATAGTGAATATTCTTAAGTAGTGCATGTCAAAGAATATGCATTTCTAAATTGTAAATATCTGCAGAAATGAAATGTAGCAATGTGTAGCTTAAGAGTTCATTAATGAGAGCATCAAAAGAATACTTTCTGCCCCCTCAGTTTCATCCCATTTTTTCACCTAAATGTATGCAGCAACTACTTTTTAAAATTTCATTAAAAAATTATTCTTTTTCCTGTTAATAAGTTTTAAGTACTTTCACTCTGTGTGTGTGTGGGTTTGTCTTTAAATCTTTTTAGTCACTTTTGGACAAATACTATTTTAGAGAGAAGGTTCAGATTTAGCACACATGTAGATTCTACAGGACAATGCACAATTATAACAATCTACTCAATAAATTAAAATCTTCTATAATTACAAATTTAAACAATTTTCAGTAATGTTTACAATGAAAAAAAATTCACCTAAAGATGAACAAGTCAAAATAAATATGATGCATACCACCGGTGCAGAAAAGTGCTGATTAGTGAAGCTTTTTGTTAGTCTAAGAAAGACTTACCAAATTAATTAACCTGTTACAATTTGCAAAAACAAAAGAATTTTATATTCTTTAAAACTAAAAACAATTGGTTTTAAAATAAGTTTTAATAAAAAATGCACTAAAAAGTAAAAAAAATTAATTAAAAATACAGGAATTGATGACTGCAATATACTGAACTAAATGTCTTTACATTTGTTAATAAGGAGCAATAAAAAGATAAATAATTTACATATCTTGATGAGAACCCATGCTTATATTTTTGAGTACCTTATTTATTTAGTTTTTTAACTCTTAAACGACGGCAGGTTTTTGGCCATTTTTCATTACCAAATAGTTGTCCTAATTGGACTATATTGTCTGTTTCCTTTATATATGTGTTATATATATTATTTTTTTCTACTTTGGATAAGCTTTAAAACTGTGCAGTTTATTTTTGTGAAAATGAGACTTAATAATGTTTAAAAAAAAAGAATTTAACAAAAAAAAATTATTTTTTTTTAAAGTGTACAAACAACAATAAGACAAAAAACAAGTATTAAAAACAAAAACATTTTTTCAGACATTTTATTAATCTATAGTCATTTCTAAAAGAAAATATTCAGTTTTCATTCAATTTCTTCAAAAACTTAATGTTTAGTGACATTTTTCAAATATTCATATTTTCCCTCATTATTCACATAAAAATGGCATATTTCAATTATTTTTTTTCCCAACATTTTTTTTCAGTATATACGGTATTAAATATATCATTCTTTTCATAATTAAATGGTAGTTTAATTAAATCAATATTTAATCATAATATGTATATATTTTATTAGAATTATCAATAAATTAAAATCAATTAGACAAATAACATTGTAATCAAGTTTGAATGCAAAAAAAAAAAAAAAGATATATAATTGTAGTTAACATGTTTGGCTTACATAAACTACTATCAATTCTGGATCAAAAATCTAAATTTGAAAACAAGGCTTTTAGAAATTATTTATGTAAAATAAATTTTATTAACTAATTTTCATAAAAAAAAAAAGTTCCGAACTAAATCCACATAGCATTCTTTTCCACTCTTCTTGATACATCAATGAGCCAACTGTTTCTTGATATCACAAATTGTTTCTTGGTATCCTGAATGTGTATAGGGAGAAAAATAATAAAAATTTAATTTAAATTAGCTTGTGATACTGTGACAAAAAATTTCTATCTTTCATAAAGCACAAAAATATATCACACACACTACACTTGATATTTGTCCTTCTCAAAACCTTGTCATTTGAATAGCACAATCTACATTTACCATTTTTATTTACTATTATTGCATCTATGGCATGTTTAAAAAAAGGGTAGGCTTAGTCGCAAGAGGTACTTGAGCACTTTCTGAAATGTTACCTAAGTCTCTAATGACTTCTTCAGAAAAATGTAATGGTCCAAAATTATTAGGTCTGTGTAACTCTTTACTCTAGCAATGTCTAATAAGTGGAAAAAAATTGTCTTCCAATATTTATTTATTTTTCTAAGAGAACATTATATTTATTTACCAGTTGGTCACTTTTGTCAACCCCATTCATAAACTTATTATAGTCATTAATAATGCTAGGCTGCTTAAGCTCTATGTTCTTAAACTGGGCCATTTACTTAAGTTTGTCTGTAGGCTGTCATGTAATTATTTGAATCATGGAAATTCGACATTACAGAAATTGTTTTACTATCCCTCCACTGAGCTGTTAATATCTGATTATCTCTTACCCATCTCATATCCCCTCTTTCAGATTTCTTTTCATAATCTTTAATATTTTTCAGACCAGCTGGAAAACCTTTTCTATTTCTGAGAATAGTACCACAAGCTCTGATACCTAACTGCCATAGATCTTTTAGTAGCTGTACACTAGTATAAAAATTGTCAAAAAATAACTAGTAACCCTGCCTGATCAGAGATTTAACTAACTTCATTATTACTCCATAAGCTAATCCATTTGGTCCATTCTCTTGTTAACCTAAATAGGTATCAAAATTTTAAGTGTAACCAGTTGATGAATCAGCTAATACCCGTAATTTAATCGCCCACCTTGTTGACTTATCTCTAATGTATTGTGGAAACGAATACCTCCCCTTATTTCTAACCATTCTTTCATCTATAGAAATATTTTCATATGGTTGAAACAATGTCATGGATTTCATTTTTATGTATGTCAGTAGTGTTATTACTTTACATAATTTGTCATTAGGGTCTTCATTTTTGGGATTTGTAACTTTTAAGAAACTCAGAATTGCTTTAAATCTGTCTCGAGACATAAATGCACACGCCCACAAAATTATAAAAGGACTTTTTACACTAAAATCTGTCAATACTAGGGGCTTTAACTATTCCTGCATACATTATCAGCCCACAAAAGCAATAAAATTCCTCGGGTGTAATACTTACTTGTTGTGGTCCATGAATCTTTGCGTAATCATTAGTATACTGGCTTATGTGAGTTACTATATCCAGTGTGAAGTATAGTTTGAAGAAATCCATGGCATGTAAGAACTTCTTTGAACTATCTCTTGTCCTAACTTCTTTCAAGTGAATTCCTAGAACCCTTTCTGGCAGAAATGAAGGAGGTGACTTTGAGATAGTGTCTTTCTCACCATAGCCATTGAAGCTGTGTCAAATAAAAATAATGTAATCATAAATTAAGTATTTTTCTTTTTTGTTTTTACTATCAAATAATCTTTTAAATGTAATAATAAAATCTATAAACTATATATGAAAAAACAAAGCAGAAGACTATAGTACATATATTTATGTGCTCTCCTATCAGCTGATTTTTGTTTACCTATAAGCAGAGAGTAAAAGATTGATATAGTACCTTGCTTTAAATTGAAAAATAAAATATTTAACATGTATTTCAAATGTTTTTTTGATTATTAATATGCTTAAAATAATGTTCTGCTAAGATTTTATAACTAGCATGATATTAGGTGATTATTTAGCATATATCATATAACAGACCATAAACCGTAAAAAATAAAATAAAACAAATACAGCATGTTGTTGTGAGCATTGGTATACTTACACATGATTATTTGATCCATTCAATCTTCTATTGAACGAAACATTTTCATCATCTGAAACATCAGAAACGTCGGTTAGATCCCAGACTTCATCATCTCTTGAATCTAACTCGGAATCGGGCGGAAAATCTGAGTCAGAATCCATTCTATTGAACAGGACGAAATATGTCTTGCCTCTGCTGGCTTCAAAATGGTGTGCGGAGGAAGTGTCATTATCAGCTGTGTTTACGTTTTTAAAGTCGCAAGAATTTATATTTATAATAAAATTTCTTGAATATTTTTTTTTATTTTAATGTATAAAGTCCATTTAATTACAATAAAATAACAATTACATAAAAAAAAAAAAATAATATTTGTATTAAGTGAAAAAAGAGAACCAAAAATGGTACTATTTATTAGTATGCCATTGTTTAAGATTTAATTTACTAACATCTAGGAAAGGAAAAAATTAAATTGAATTATATAGATGTGTATATACAATTGTAATCAATCTTGTTAAAAAAATAAATACCATTGCAGCCATGTGTAAAGGGGTTTCCAGACTTCCAGATGTTTTAGTGTTCACAGATATCCCATGAGCCACTAAATACTCTAATGACGTTAACATGCCTGACTGTGCAGTCAAATGTATAGCCTGTCTACCAACTTTGTCTTCTTCTGTGATATTAGCCTGGAGCAGAAATAATATTGAACACAATTATAATGATATAATAAAAACAAGATCAAAATATCTAGGCTGTAAAAGAAAAGAACTTGGAATTTTTACATTGCTTAACACTTTATGATTCAACAATCTAGTTTAAATTACTGAAATCAATATCAACTGTCAAAAAACTTAGAATCATGAAAAAGTAAATGAAAGCAAAATAATGGACAATTTAAGTCATAATTCAGCAGTTTAAAAAAATAAGATTTACTTTATGGTAATCAATCAGAAATTGTGCTATCGCAGTATGTCCTGCTCTCAAGGCATCCATCAAAGGAGTCACTCCACAGCTGTCCTGCTCATCTTTTTCATAATCACATTCCCTGATTAAGTAAAGTGCAACATCTGCCTTTCCACGCAGAGCTAATAGTGATAGGGATTAGATACTATTTAGAGTTTTGGCCCATGACATTAAGTCAATAAATCTTGTTTTATCTAGTTAGATCATTTGGGGGGGGGGGGGACAAATAATAACATTTTCTCTCTTAATTACTTACTTTGATAGATCTAGATGAAACTTGTACAGTCAAATTGATTAGTTGAATGTCTGAACTTGATATTTTGAACAAGAAATCAAATTTTGAAGCTAAATATTACAACCCCAATTTTTTATTTTTAGCTTAAGAAATGCAGTTGCAGAATAAATATTTCTGTGAAATGAATGTGCTTGTGTTTAAAAGTGAATTTATTCATATTCCAGGAAGGTTTTTCCACAATGACGTGTTCTCATCAACGGGGTTGCCATAAGAAAAGGTTCTCACATGGCACAGAAAAAATGATTTAAAATGAATATTTTATCATACAGATTAGACATTTTTTTAAAGCCACTGGAAAAATGAGATGTATATATTTTTGATCCCATAAATGATGCTCTTTTTTCATCCCCACCAGAACTAGAGTGCAACGGTCAAGGAGGCACCGCAAGAGATATGAGAAGGTAAATAGCGCAAAACCCTTGCTTTCCTATCTAATACCAGGTATCCATTTAAGATGGTTGGAACTCTAAGAAGGACCTAAAAAAAACTCCAGAGCCTGTCAGCAAAGATTCAACCCAGGACCTTCAGGTTGAAGGTCAATCCCCTACACTGCATGATCATCTGTCCCCGATTAGGCAATGAGCTTACATATTTTATGTTGTAATTCCAAACCAATAATAAATAAACCTGTGCTGGTTTTAAAATATTTTAAAGTCTCTACTGTCATCTTATTCACAAACACTTTGACCACAAATAGGCAAGTGGGGTGGATTAAACTTGTTTTATTTAATCTGGCGGTGACTTTACAAACATTGAGAATTGAAGTTTAATTTTAAGTAAAAGAAAAATCACAGAAAGGAATATTAAACTCTAAGTTTAAATCCACACAAATCAACTATTGATGTTACAAAATACATCACTGACCCGCAGTGTGCTAATCTAAGTTTAAATCCACACAAATCACCTATTGATGTTACAAAATACATCACTGAGCTGCAGTGTGCTAATCTAAGTTTAAATCCACACAAATCACCTATTGATGTTACAAAATACATCACTGACCTGCAGTGTGCAATGGAGTTCTAAGGTTTTTACTTTTTGTTTTCCATAAATCTGGTGCTGACTTTATCAAACATTTCACAACAGGCAGATGACCCTCTCTGAATAATAGAGACAAAAATTACAATGATAAAAAAAATTTCAATGACAGAAGTTAATTTTAAAACTCAATAAAATCAAAACTAAATTGTTATACTTACATTTATAAAGCAAAAATTTCAAAATAATTTACCAAGATAAAGTCTGGTATATAATTTAAATTCTATAAAATAATTTTATTTTAAGAAAAGTGGACTAAAATAATAACCAATAAAACAAAGACACAATCAATTTTATTCATCTAAAAATACTATTTTAACCTGCAGGCTATATGAAAGGAATTCCATCCATCTTTGTTTTTAAGATGCGGATCAGCCCCAGCCTGTAGCAGCATTTGAACAATATTTACTGATGACTTTGTAGAAGCTAGCATCAATGGTGTCCTGGGTTAAATAACTGAAATACTTAGAAATGTAAATCCTAATCAATAGATTTTTGCTTTTTTCATTGAAGTTTTAAAAGATCATGCTTATGAAACAAATTTCATAATAAAATGCAATAGGTGTTGTAAGCAGATTCTTAGCTGTGAAAGATTATAAAAAAAAAAACATGTATAAAAAAAACTCTTTCTCACATCATTAGGAAGGACAATCTTCCCCTGTTTAGCAAGACAATAAAAGATTTTCTTTCCCGGCATAATTTGATAAAATGATTTTTATTAAAAAAAATGACTAAGAATTAAAAAATAATTCCTTAGGATCAAATCATAATTTATATAAAATATATTGGATGAATAAAAGTGTGAGCATAACTGTGGATTTATTAATAGTAGCAATGAAAGAGTTTGAAAACCTACAAAGTCTACAATATTTTTATGTTAAAATTGTGTCATTTCATTAATACATGAGATACAATTTGGCTCTTACACTTTTATTTAGCCCATATAATTTCTATGAAAATTGTTACGATCTAAGCTTAAGGAATTATTTTTAACTTTTAGTATATGTTTATAAAAATAGTATATATATTTTAAAATACTTTTTAGTGTTGAAAAATGAGCTCCCCATCCCTATTCACATGTATCACATTTATATAAGTATAGTCAAGAGTCAATAGTAACATCCACTGCATGGTATTCTCAACCAGCACTCCAGTTTTAATGATGACAGGGCAAACTTTGGAAAAAAGCTGATAATTGTGTGAGAAACTGAAACTAACTGGCATTCACCTTCAGAAAAAATACATCTGGGATTCAAAAGTGATTTCACTCAGTAAGAAGATGAATACTTTAGACAGACTATCCTACTGTTTGCTTTAGAGACCAATCAAAGAAATTAAATTAATCAACAAAAGCAAACTTCTATTATTTACATTTATATTAAATTAATTGCCCGAAAAGGATTTCAGATATAGAAATGACGAATCAGATCAATCAATGAATATGTGAACAAGTAAACATGGGACTGGATAGTTAGCATTCTTCATTAACCATCTGACAACATCATATGAATTTACTTGGAAACATTTAGCTTTATTGTCTTGCTAAGTGATTAAAAGAAGGTAGTGTTAATAAATCATGAGGAACAAAACAGCTAAAGGGAAATAAAATAAGTCAATATTGTTGAATTAAAATAAGGATCGTACAAGACTTTTGTTACTACATGCTGCTGTAAAATATAACAGAATCATTTAATGAGTATAAATCTTCAAATTAATATTGAAAAAAAGAATAAGCTGAAAAGAAAGAGATCTAATAATGCATCATCATTTACATTTTCTGTACTTTTGTAATTAATTATTAATTTATGTCAGTCAGTTGCTATGTTTAAAAAAACAAGAACTCACCAGTCTCCACTTTTTAATGGGTCAATCTGAACTTTGTAATTAATTAATAAATTAACACAATCTTCATGGGAATATTGAGCTGCTTCATGTATTGGACGTTTGCCATCTTTATTACAGCTTTCAAGATCCACTTTATAGTGTTCAATCATGTAATGTAAAATATTACTTCTACCATATCTACAAGCCAGGTGTATAACTGTGTCTAAAGATTTACTGTGACATACTGAAGTTATCAGATTTGATTTGGATTCAGTAAAGAATGACATGTCATTTGATCTAATGGCAGCATGAATAGCTTTGTATTCCATCTGTATAGTAAAAGATAGGAGATAATTAAATAAAGCAATGACATTACAAAAATAAAGCTAGAAAATATATAATCAACTCCATTGGTTAATAAAAAATTATGAACACCATTCTAAATTATTTACCGTATTTCCCCATGTATAAGCCACCCCTTTTTTCCAAATTTTTCAAGCCCAAAAAGTGATTATTATGAATTTTGTTTCTTTGTAAATTTTCTTTCTTTATAATTTGTTTTTCTAATTAAATATTTTTTCAAAACTTCACAGTCCAAAAATGGGGAGGGGGGGGGGGGGGGGGGCTTATACAAAGTGGGTGCTTATACATGGGGAATATGGTACTTATTTGTAATGAGTGAAGCTTGGGTTATATAACCCTTCATATGTAATAACAAAAATATTACATTTTTCAATACTTGCCTTGGATCTTTAAAAAACACAATTACAAAAAAAAAAGGGAAGAAAGCTTTGCCATGACTGATATAATGTAATTACATTCATTCAAGATATATATTATGGTATTGTAACAAAAAATACATAAAGTAAAGAAAGGAATTATTTCTGTCATCTGTAAGACAGATGAAGCAGAGAATGAGGCAGTAGATTTTAGACATTACTTTAATAACAGCTTAATTTTATTATCCCCAAAAATGTATTTCTTTCTTGAAAATGTATTGCCTTTTTTTCATTGTCATACAGTTTGCCGTATTTGAGCCCAAAAAGATGACCAAAAAAAAAGCATATTTTTTTTTTCTTTAATATATGTAATTTTCTTACTCTATTAATTACCTTTGGTTTGATACTTTGTTTAGTAAAATTGGTTAAGATATGACAAAACTGTATTAGATTATGTATCACAATATGAATTTGGACAGTTTTTATGAAAGAACCAATTATCTTGAGGGCAGACTGTTGTAAACAATTACCTTTTACTTCTTTGTCAACAGTAAGTAACTGAAACTTGTCCTCTTTCTAATGATATAATACATTCAGATTAAATGATGTGTAGTATGTTGAATGTTCAATAAAGACGATAAGGAATTATGTTGAGATTTACTATTTTTACTTTTTGTGCTGGTACAAATTACATGTATTAATAAGAAAAGTCAAAGTAAATTTATGATAAACATTTCTCAGTTTCCTACAAAGGAGTGTGATTGTCATGATAAAAACTTTTTTTTTCTATTTTGTAATATATTTTTTTCTATTTTGCAATATATTTTTCCAACATCATCAGTTTTTTTCTTACTTATTTGCATTACCTGCTAACCGTATGTTGTAAATGGATAACACATTGTCAAAGACATTGTGGAGAACATGTTACTACATGTTACTATATAATGTAGGTCTAGAAAAAAAATCATATATCTGTCAATTTAAATAAGTTCAGGGTTGTATATTTCTTGATTAAAATAAGGTCAAAGGTTACAATTTCTAGTGACCCAAGTAAGGGAAGTTTGGTAATTTAAAACACACAAACTTGGTGTTAATGGGTGGGGGAATCAATAATAGAGGTCAACATTCATTCTATGTAACAAAATGATAAGTGGCTGAACTTAAATGAAGTGCTAACCTATAATGGGTGTTTTAACCAGCCAATCAAACAAGTGGGTGCCTCATGCGACAGTTTTAAGAAACAGTTCAGAGTAGACCTGCCAGCCGAATTTTTTTTTAAGTTTCGGGTGGCTGACATAATTTTTCGGCTGATAGCCGGCAGAGCCGAATTTGACCATAAATTGAGTAAATTGACATTTGCGGCTGATTTTCGGCTGATTTTTGGCAGATTACGAAATATTTGGCTAAAATTCGGCTGACGCCTAGAAAATAATGAATTGATAAAACTTCAGCAATAAAACAATTTTACAATACTTGGGGACAAGTTTTATTATTTAAAACAACAGAAATAAACAGTTGTAGGTCTATATGCTGTCCTACTAACACAGTACATGAATACATTCCACACATTCAGTTTCTGAATAATAAGCACTTAAAATATCAGTTTATAATTGTCAAGAATAAAACAAACGCGATGAACTTCATCAGCTTTCTTCAGAAACATGTTCACTAACTAGCTACGAATGCGATACATCAGCTTTAGACATGATGAATACACGGGCCATTGCTGACAGTATTGCGTTCTCCAGAATTGTGGTTGCTTCTGACCGTGGAATCAATGATTAGAAATTTGGATCAAGCAGCTGATGCAGCTTAATGTGATCATTTACAGGAAATCGATGGTCAAGCTGGTTGAGAGTTGACAGCTTGATCATTCGTATTTTATCATCATCATCATCATATTTTAAAGTCAAGTATAGACTGGATCATCATCAATGTTGAATTCCAACGCGTTGGACATGATGCCTTCATTGACTTATCATTGTGTCTATGACTGTCATTGATGGCGTTAGTGCTGCTCTCAGAGGCATCCATTATTGATGCACTGAGCTGATCATCTACAAGAAGCAATTCACACACTTAAGACATGTCTTCTTTCAGGGTCTTTATCATTTCTTTATCCTTTGTGAATGCTGCATCATCTTCTATAATTGTGGTCTTGAAATTCTTCATTTTTATTGATGCTGTCGGTAGTATTAAGGTGCAATACGTGTGCTGTAAAGAGCTGATAAGAGTCAACCTTCAAAAGCTTTGAAGTCTTTATCATAATTGCAGCACCATCATGGCAGCTAGTATTTTGTGATCAACAGAAAAGCTTTTCAAGACAGAGCTGATATGGTCAGCAAGGTCATGTGCAATAAGATTAAGTAATGCGACAGTTAATATAACGGCGAACGAAATACGGCGGCTAATGAGGCGCGCCGCATATTTTTCGGTGGATTTACGGCTGAGAGAGAGTAGAGAACAGAGGCTGAGACAGTCCTAGAGAGTGGACATGGGAGTATGAAGAAGTCCACTATACACAAATATTCTAGCAGTTAGTATAATTTTAGTAGTGAAAGACAATAGTAGAAATAGATAGAGGGCATAACACATTTCATTAGGGAATATTGGAATAAATGGATAATATTGATGTGAAATCATTAATACTATGATTTGGGAATGTTTAATAAGGTAAAGTATCAATAATATTATCAAAAAAATTTCTGCCGCTAAAATAAGAGATTACCTCAATAATATATGTAATCTCAATAATATATATCAAAATAATTTTGGTCGGTAAATTGTGATATTGCCTATTAAAGCACCCCTTTTACTTACTGGTTCATCAACGTGAAGTTGGTAAACAAACTGGAAATCTCCTATAAAAATGATTGCATAAAAAAGCAAAATAGAGGTTGAGCCACTGAGCTATATATTAGGAATATATGACCCATTTATCTCGTTGCAGACTGTCGTTAACAATTATCTATTACTAGTCATCCCGCGGCGTAACATATGCCGCCTTATCAATCAATATAACTACTGTAATTATATTTTTATAAGTAATCAAACAGAATAACAGGCTGACATCTTCGGAGAAAATACATGGTATGCAAAGTTGAACTTTGACATATCATTGCAGACTTTATGGTCACTATCTGGTACCTTCCAGCAACTTTTTTTTTTTTATTATTTTATTGTTCATTCTTTTTTCATTCAGTTTCTAGCAAATATATTTGAGAGGGGGGTAATTTGCATTGCTTTTTATTTTTGGTTTGCAACAACTCACTTTGTGTCTGCCTCAATCCACCCCTTCCCCAGCACACTATACTCTATAGTGTTATTTTTTTAGACTTGCTCAACCCAGCTTACGTTTCTTTTAGTATAACTTCATCCTACAGTACCTACACTATTCAGTACAGGTAGATGTTGTGTAATGCCTACATATTCTGAAACCGTTACCATTTGTTTGTAATCTATATTAATACGCCATTTTTTTCTCAAATTGGAAATAGTTCAATATTACTTTATTCTTCACACATAATTGTATGATTAAGTATGTTTTTGTTTTTACAATTAATCAGTTGACATTATAATGTTATTTTATGTACAGCATTCCCTCTTTTCCGTGGTTAAACGGATACAGAATTTACCGCGACGGGGGATAAATGAAATAGTTTCGTATAAGAGCACATAAAACATGATTACGACCAAACAATACTGTTTTAAAAATTACTGGAGCTGTCTAGACATGAAATAGTATTATACAACCACCAGGTGCTCATATTGCTTAATATATTTCACTAAATAAAAGGACAAAATGTCGTATATGAAATTAAAATAATCCGGTTTTATAAAAGAAATAAAAAATAACAACGCGCTTGCTGTGATGTATTCGGGAATTTTACAAATCTATAAATAGTCTTGCAGGCTGGTGAAACAATTCGAGTTGTCGAACGTGATTGAATGTGTCTTTCTTGCTGTGATGTATTCGGGAATACCACAATCCTGCACCTTCTCGAAGTTGTGAAATATATATATATATATATATATTTGGATAGATAGATTCTTTTAAAATATTTTAATAAATTGATATAAACAAGTACATTTGAACATCAATTTTAAGGTCCTATTCACTTTTAATAATGGAAAGGGCAATCTTTTAGTTGCCTCTGTAATATTGAAACTGAAGGTTGAAGGAGTAACTGTCGAGCAGTAGGCTAAACGAGCACTGTCACTGACAAGCGATGTTACCAGTTAACAAAGGGGCAGAACATTGTACGAGGGTCCCTGGTTTGATCTCCAGTGAGGACCAAGGGATATTGCAGGTCATGGCTAGCTTAAGTCCCCACTATATCTCCCGTGGTGCCTCCATTGCACTATCGGCTGTGGTGGGGGATGAAAGAAGGGCACCAAGTTTGGGAACGTAAAAAAAAACCAAGTCCAAGTTAAGGTTTGTGGGCTTTTTTTAAATAACAAAAAAAAGATACTATAAATAAGTAGTATACAGTGTCGGATCTACAGATAGGCCATGGCCTAGGTTAGGGCCTCTTTGAAATAATGGGCCCAAAAATGTTGAATATTATACAAAAATGTCAAAAATAAAAAAACTTAGAATATTTTTTTTATTTTTCAAAATGGGGCCTCAAATTTTTGTTGGCCTTGGGCCCCTAAAATTGTAAATCTGGCTCTGATAATATATAATGTAATTGTGTCTTTTTTTCATAAAGTCTAAGTATTTTTTTTATTTTAGATTAAACTAATTATTAATGATTAAAAATTATATTGGTAATTTAATTAATTTATTTGCATTGCAATTTTTTGTTACAGCTGAGCATTACATCTCTCAATTGTAATCCTCACTTTCTGATGCTCAAAAACACAACAGTTGTTACTTCAACATTAAAACTGACCAAAAAGAGTATAGATGGACAATAATTATTTCATATGTTAACATCAAGGCTGATCAAACAGAGAAAAGGTAAAAACAAGGTGCATGAATATCAGTTAAAAAAATAAGTGAAATAATTTATTTCTTTGTAAATTGAAGTATACAATATAACTTTATGTTATTGGGTTGAGGTGGTGGTGGGGGGGGGGCTGTCAGGAAAATGCTGCTAAAGTGAGCCTACAAAAAAATTAGACACATACAGAAGCTTTGATTTTTACTGGTGTACAAAAAATATAGACCTTTCTCTTTTCTAAGTAGAAAGTAATATTAGAATCAATGTAAAAACTGTTTCTAAATAGAGACCATTAAAAAATTAATGAAAAAATAACCAATAGGATGTTAGTGCAAGATGTATATAACTTAGCGATCAGACATTTTTAGATGTGTGTATTATCAAACGTTTGAAACTGACATTTATTTTGTGATTATAATAAATTCTCATAACCATAAGACTCTCAGACAATTATATTGAGATGTAAACTATCATAACCATAAGACACTCAGACAATTATATTCAGTTTTATATAAGCTATTGGCCACCATAATACAGGACAATTATACTGAGATATATGAAACTATCAACCACCAGATATATTTGTTCAGATTTAGAAGCCATCAACTAACAAACATAGACCTATAATTGAGATCTATGTAAACAACTAACAAAGTGAAACTGAGACCTACTACATGAAAGAAGCCAATTTTAAGGATATAAATTATTGATAGGATAATTTATTAAAATTCACAGTTTCCAATGACTCATTCACTTGACTTAGATGCTTTTAGCTCTAACTTTTTAAAAATCGCTGATGAGACCATAAATATTACTTTTCTATTAGAGTAGGTAGCCAGTGCCAGAACCAGACAAGGAGGGTTATTTTAAATAGCTGTATAATAAAGTAAAAGCTTAACAATATTAATATGTGAAATCAAAACAGTAAAGAGTTTTAGACATTACATTGTTCTTTAGTGTAGTGAACAAATATGAAGTTCGATATACTCTAATAGCAACATGTTTAAATAGTGATCAAATGACTACTTGGGTGGGGAGGAAGAATATTTAAAACTGTGGCATCAGATCAATTTTAGAATGGATTATGTTAGTTGAAGTTTTTAAAATTATAAACTCAAGCCAATTCAGTACATTATTCTATTCATTTGGTGTGGACATTTAAAAGTATCTAAAAATAAACACATAACCCAGGGTATTAGGCCCATATAATTATAACATGAGTTATTGTAATATAATAAAAAGAGTTTAACATGACTGATAATATAGCATCTATGCCTATGGCAAAATAAAATTTAGTGAAATGAGCAATAAACTATTTAAATAATACATATAAGGGGCCGTCCATAAAGTATGTCACGCTATTTTGGACCATTTTTGACCCACTCCCTCCCCCCTGTCACAAATCTCGCCCCCCCCTAAATTACGTCACACTTTCAAAAACATTTTTTAATAAACGACTAATAAAAATTTAATCGAAAACTTAAAACGCACTTCACAATTAAACTGCCTTAAAATATAAATATTTAAAGAACTATCAGATTATTATATGTTTTTAATAGTAGAATAACTAATTGTCAACAGTTGTCAAAGTTATTCTTTGAAACAGTAACTCAATCAATTGAATTTGAAAAAAAAATTGCAAAAATTAGAATTGACAATTATATAATAAACATCATTTATCTGCTACCTTTTCATTTACAATGGGTGAGGTGGTCTTTGAGATAATCTTCCGATTATGCATTCTATTGACACAGGATAAGAAGTAGATTAGCAAAAATTGACCTCAACCAGTGATTAAATAATAAAAATGGAAACAAAACAATGCAACTAAAAAAAAAAGGACTAGATTGACAAATTATGTGAGCAGCTCTAGTGCTATATTGAATATGTTTATAGTGGGCCTGTGAATTATGTTTAATTAAAAAATATTCACCAGACATTATCCATCCATGGTGAAGTGAAGTGTTCATCCATAGTTAAGACTGACATAAATCTTTCCCCATCATCGTTTCCTGGAAGATTAATTGCAGATAGATCAACTTCATCCTCATCTAGCCACTCAACATCCACTGAATGTGCATTTTCCATTCTGCCAATAATTGCCATGAGTTCTCTTTGCCTTCTAGCAGCGATTCTCAAAGGACGGAGGCGGTTTATCTGAGTTGATTTTGGAAAATTTTGGGTTGGCACATTCTCCTGCGCCCGAGCTCTGAGTTGTCCTGTATGTTTCTTCAACATTGTTTGTGACGCAAAGTATAAGTGACACACTTTGCGAATTCGATCATGTAAGTTGGTCTGCAAAAATGGACGATAAAGATCATATGGTTGTACTTTTAAAACTCCTGTTGATCTTGGCATAATGTCATCAAATTTGAGAGTTTGTGCCACAGACAATGAAGGGAATTTATGAGCATTGGCATCTGCTCTTTCTGAAGCTCTGAGTCCATCAGTTCAGGACCATTTAAGGTCATCGTAGGCCCTAGGCAGTTTCAAAGTCGTAGGCCCTCCCCATCTTCATTTTTAATATTTTCAAGAATGTACCCGCACTTCTTTGCTAATTGGTATTTGAAATTTAAATAAACTGTTAAGGACGTCAATGCTAAGACAAAGAGCTGAAAAGTTAACATACTTTAATTTACAGATCTGCAGCTTGACATGTTCATCTCATACGGTTATATATAGTTTCTTTAATACTAACATTATTAAATTTTATTGGAATTCTGAATTTGTTTTCACTTTATGTTCTGGCTTTCGTAGGGCCTTGAAAAGTCCGTAGGCCCTAGGCACAGTGCCTACTGGGCATAGTTGATAAATGATTGGATTTGAGGAATCTCGAAGGTAAAACGTTGAAATATGAACTCCTAACTAACATGAGAAATTGTGAACAACACATCGATTTTCATGCTATTTTGTCATAAAAATAATGTAAATGTTTCACAAAATATTAGGAAAATTATTTTTAAAACTATTAAGTTTTACTAAAAAAATAATAATTTAAATAAGAAATAAAATTTAAAAAAATATATAAAAATGTGACGTCACACTTGACCTGACCCCCCTCCCCCCTGTCAGAAACTGTCACACTTTCTTACACCCCCTCCCCCTCCCCCTTTGGAGCGTGACGTACTTTATGGACGGCCCCTAAATAAAGTTACTGAAGTAAGAATATAAACTTTAAATTAAACTATAGACCAAAATAAGTCAATGTCATAATAAAAAATTAATATATCAAATATACATGACCTGCATTAGTTGAAAAGTATCATCAGGTTAGTGTTGTTTTCGTTGACGAAAACTAAAACTAAAATTAGCAGCAAGACTAAAACTAGACGAAAACTGAAATTATTACAGAAAAAACGAAATAAAAACTGAAACTAAAATATAGTGTTGCTTTCGTTCACGAAAACTAAAACCTTCGTTAACGAAAATGTTGACTTTTCGTCAACGAGAACTAAAACTAAAACTAAAATTAGCAGCAAGACTAAAACTAGACGAAAACTAAAATTATTACAGAAAAAACGAAATAAAAACTGAAACTAAAATATGACCTGGGACTAAAACAACACTACATCAGGTTGTATCTCATCTCAGACCTGTCACATCAGCTAATCAGCATAAATCATCAATTTTGGCGCTTTTATTCACTTCACAGAATCAATACCCATGAACTGGGTGTATTTCGTAATTTTAATAATGTGCTTAATAATATATTCTTCTTTTCTTTCATCAGTCTTAATCATTATCTGCTTCAATATTTCCACTGCTGCTTCTACTTTTCCATTGGCTTTATGTTGTCCCGGGTCAGACAGTACTTATTGTTTGTTTCATTTTCCCGTGAAAGGCTGAAACTCTCGGGACAAATAGTGTGACCCCGAATCAGATACAAGTGTTTTTGGTATCCCATATCTAGTAAAAAGAGATTTTAATTTTCTTACTATCTCTGTTGATATCGCAGTTCTCAAATTGTCTATCTCTATGAAGTTTGACAGATAGTCGAATCTAACTTAATATATTGGACCCTTCAGTTCCATGATGTCAGACCCCACTTTGTCCCTACCATGTTCTCCTTCTTCATGATGTATCAATGTCTCTTTGCTGTTCCTGGTTTTTACCCTCTGACATTCATTACAAGTTTCGTGCTTCGTTCCTGGCCAGAACACAATGCCCCTTGCTCTCCTTATCATACTGTCGTAGGTAAGATGTGCAGCATGTAATTTGGTTTTTATTTCATTATTTTCCTGAGACTAGCTGGAATAATTATTTGAAGAAGCCAATTTATCTCAAATAGAAACCATGTCTCTGTATTAAACATATGGCCAGGCTTATGACGGAAGGTTAGTCTTTGTATTGTCTCCCCCCCCCCCTTTTGGCATTTTCAGTTTCCTAGATCATCTTCAATATGCAAGGCAAGACATGCCTTCGTCTCCCTGAAGACTGTATGGAAAACATCGTCCCACGCAAACAAATATGAACTCTGGATTTTCAACAGCAACGTCAAATCGGTCCTGTTATACGGGGCGGAAACATAGAGTCACCAACCAGGCCCGTAGCCAGGTCAAAGTAAGCAGGGGGCACCAATTCCCAGCAAGGGGGCGCCTTCTCATTTTAGTTACTTTTTCTTTATTTTTTCCTCTTTTTCTTCTTTTTTAAGGGGGGGGACGGCCCTCCAGTGCCCCCTCTTTGGCTACGGGGCTGTCACCAACTCATTAACCAATGGACGTTCCTAAATGGCTGCCTCAGGAATATGCTATAGTTAAAGGCGACTAGATATATTCAGGAACAAAGATCTCTGGCAGCTGGCAAACCAAGATCCCATAGATTTACAAGTGTCCAGGAGAAAATGGAGTGGATCGGTCACTCGCTGAGGAAGCCTCCAGAAGCATCAAAAAATTGCTGCAGTGAACCACCAAGGCCATAGAAAGGTCGGCCGCCCTAAGACCACTTGGAGAAGGTCTTGCGAGCAGGAGATGAAAAGCTACAAACAGACATTGGGGGAATTGAAAAAGGCCTCCCAAAACAGAGTACGCTGGAGAGTGATTGCAGAGGCCCTTTGCCCCGCAAGGAGTTCAAGGAATTAAGTCAAGTAACTCAAGATACATCATCATTCATATAGCTTGCTTCACGTTCAGTTACCCTGTCTAAATAATCGTTACTGAAATTTTTATCTCTAATCATTCTATCTTTATCCTTGAAGTTGAATTGATCGGCTTGAAACTGTTTCAAAATAAGTTTTTAAAAAGAATTGCTCACCAACTACTTCCCTGTTATTGTATTACAATATTGATCGTTTATTAACTTTACTCTAGTCACTTTCTTCACTTTACTCTTGTCAAGTTTTTCACTTTACTCTAGTTGAGTTCTTCACTTTACTCTAGTCCAGTTCTTCACTTTACTCTAGTCGAGTTTGAGACATCAAGTGGGTCACATACTATTATTCACTGGGCTACATTTCCCGGAACTCGAGACTGTACCAGATCTGTTTCAAATGGAGCTATTGCAGTTAGAAATAGTCTGTAACAATTTTTAGCATGTGCGTCTATAATAGTAAATAGTAACTTAGTAAATATCTCTATACTTATAAGACGCATTTGCTGTATGTCTGTCTGTCTGTCTGTTCCCTTAAAACTCAACATTCAGACAACCAAGTAACGTGAAATCTGATACACGTACACATAATTACATGGGGAAGGTCATGAAACAGGTTTCGCTCCATCTCAATGGGTAGTTTAATTGTAATTAAGTATTTTAGTATTTTAGAAAATTATCGGTAATGGAAACGCCATCGCTATAAATAAAAATCCTCTGTGACGTCATTTCCCGATGATACATTTTGAATACGAAGTAGCTACGGTAAAATTAAGTGACATTATATTAGGGTTAGCGGGAGTACTCATTTTTTTTTCGGGTACCGGCAATTATATTAGGGTTAGGAAAAGGGTTAGGATTAGGGTTAGGGATAGGGGTATGGTTAGGGATAGGGTTAGGGATAGGGTTAGGGATAGGGTTAGGGTGTGGAGCAATATCTATTGATGTAACCCGGAAAAAAAATACGAACTCCATCTTAATGTTACCGTAGCCACTGCGTTTTGAATATCCCGATGATACATTTTTAAATTTTCCTACTAATAAAGCCGAATTGAACTTGCCCGCGGGTGCTGCATCGTAATGTTATTGTATTCAAATTGTATCAATGCACAGGGCATTGAACGGACGGAGAAGAAAGGGTTAGGGACGGGAAAAAGAAATAAAGAATTTTTTTTTTTTCATGCTGCAAGTACCCGGCTTAGCCCGGGTTTAAATTAAGGTTTTCTGTTTATTTATGAAGCGTAATTTGACGTTTAATTGTACAGAGAGAGAGAGAGAGGGAGAGAGAGATAAAGAGAGAGAGAGAGGGGAGGGAGGAATGGGAGGAAGAGAGAGGAAGAGGGGGAGGGAGAAGGAGGGATGGAGAGAGAGGGAGATGGGAGTTAGAGAGAAAGAGAGGGAGGGAAGAGAAAGGGGGATGAAGAGAGGGAATAGGGAGAAAGAGAGTGAGAGGGGAGAGAGAGAAAGAGGAAAGGAGGAAGGGAGAGTGAGGGCGGGAGGGGGAGGGGGAGAGAGGGAGAGGGGAGGGAGAGATAGAGTGAGAGGGAGGGAGAGAGTCGGGGGTAGGGAGAAACAGAAGGTAAACAGAAAACCTTATTTTAAACCCGGACAAAGCAGGGTACTTGCAGCTAGCAATAGTATAAATATACTACAAGTAACAAGATACCAAGAATTACTTTAATTGTTAATATTTCATTTTATTACCAATATGAAATATTATTACAGTAATTATAAAAATTCATCAACAATGGAATAAAAAATGATCCCTGCGAACTTCAAGGAAACGTAATTAAACTGGTGGCTGACACCAGATTTATTCTGACATTTCAGGGGGGCAGAGGCAATAGTATATTTGTGTGTATTGATCAAGGTACCATTGGGGGGGGGGGGGGATTGGGGTTAGCAAAATGCAATTTGGAAGTCCTAGGATAAAATAATGTTAATGTCCCGCTGGCTAGTATTGTAATCCGAAAAGCCTGTGAAAAATATTTGGGCCCTGGCATGTTTTAGTAAAGGCCCAATAGCGGGAGGGGGGGGGCCAAGGCAGCCACCCATTTTACCTTTCTGTCAGACTCAATGACATTTGATACATTTTAAGTGTTTTTTTTATCAGGTGCCTCAAAAGGATTATCAGTTTAAAAAGAGAAGATTTAAACCTAACAAATATACGCCTACTAACTAACCTTTTTAGTTACAAAGTTAAAATAGTTAAGTTAAAAATATAGTTTTAAATTATTGTTTTCACTTAAGTCCTACTAATATTGGTGTAAATTACTAAGTAGCTTTTGTGCTGCAAGGGGTCAACTCTAAAGTGCCGCCATCCTTTTCAGTATTCGAATGCCCTAAAGATTGACTATTTAGAAACCAAGATAAATATAGTAAAAAAGGTTTAGAATACGAATATGCTATAAAATTCGAACGTTCGGCAAGTTATTCCTTTGCATTTGTATTCTTTAGTTCTTTCCCTTTAAGATCATGCACTATGGTTGTCATTTCTAATATTTATCTATGAAGTGAATTAAACAATACAGTGCTCAAACTTTTCCCCTTTGTTTTTTTAACTATAAAACTGAACAGATTTACAATAAAAACAACTGAACACATTTACCATTCAATTCTATTTATAATTTACCCCAAGTAGGGGCCCAAGTGAGTGGCAACGTGGGTGACCGCCATAAGCTCCGCACCGGAGGGAGTCTGTGCTGTAAGATTTTTTTTGTTATTGTTACCTCACAGAAAACTAAACGTTTGTTTCAGGCCCGGTATTTGACACTCGTCACAGACCCGCTAATGAACTCGCCTTAATTAAAAAAAAAAGTTTTACTTTCCGAAAGAAGGGCATATTCGACATCCAAAAGAAGAACATTGTTGACGTCCAAAAATCTCCAGACATCCCATTCCCCCATGTCAAACTTTTTTCAAATCTATTGGGGGATGACTCAGTTTTCCCCAGTGTCTAAGTAAATTTTCATATTTTGATGATATTGAATTTAATTATATTTAGCTTCTACGTGAGATTCTACCTTTTTCTAAAATCTCCGAAGTATTTATACGGACTTGTGAGCAAGTTTCAAGAGCTGCAATATTTTGTTTACTGCAGTTGGATCCGTGTTGACATCAAGACGGCGACTAGGGAATCATAGCGCTTTCTCAAACATTACTTTCATCAAATTTTCGCTAATCGTTTAAAAATAAGATAGCACGTTTTCATGATTGAGAGATTTATAAAACAGCTAAGAGAATGCAAACTAATATAAAATTGACCAGCTTCTTTAGACTCTCAACTTTAGCGGATGTTTCAGGACCGACACGAGGGGCGGGAAGAGAATCCCTGTCAGGAGCTCCAAGCTATAAAATTTATTTAGCTGCAAAATTGGAGGAAATAGGTGGCATAGTGGCCGGGGGGGGGGCATGATGCTATGGGTTGAAAAGTTGATCAGTTAGCTAAGAGAATGGCTAATGCACTTCAAGGAATAAAGATTAATAAAGAGTACACCTCAAGGACATGTTATTTAATGGCGACCTACATACATCAACCTTAGTTTGAAATAACCAATCTTATACCAAAGATCTCTGATGACCTACAAAAGACATAGTTACTTATCAAGTATAATAGAGATATAATTAATTACACCTATGTTTGACAGTGAAGACACTTATAATTTTCAACAGGTCATTAGCTCAGGAAACTGTATATATTTAATGTGGTCATTTATTTTACATTAGTTTCACTTAATTTAAAATTTTCATTAGTTTTGAAGTTCATAATATGATATCTTTCTGTAGCTTTGTGGACTTATTTTACATTAGTTTCACTTAATTTAAAATGTTCATTAGTTTTGAAGTTCATAATATGATATCTTTCTGTAGCTTGTAGACTTATTTTACATTTGTTTCACTTAATTTAAAATGTTCATTAGTTTTGAAGTTCGTAATATGATATATTTCTCTAGCTTGTGGACTTATTTTACATTAGTTTCACTTAATTTAAAATTTTCATTAGTTTTGAAGTTCATAATATGATATCTTTCTGTAGCTTGTGGACTTATTTTACATTAGTTTCACTTAATTTAAAATTTTCATTAGTTTTGAAGTTCATAATATGATATCTTTCTGTAGCTTGTAGACTTATTTTACATTTGTTTCACTTAATTTAAAATGTTCATTAGTTTTGAAGTTCGTAATATGATATATTTCTCTAGCTTGTGGACTTATTTTACATTAGTTTCACTTAATTTAAAATGTTCATTAGTTTTGAAGCTCATAATATGATATATTTCTCTAGCTTATATTAAAGTGTTTCCAAAAAAAAAAAAAGAAAGAATTCACTTTTGAAAAATAATTTACTTTGATTTTTAGAGCATTTTCGAAAAAAAATGCTCTATTGTCCCCGTTTTGTCTGTCTGTCAGTCTGTCCGTCATCACCCTAGATCTCAACAACCATAAGTCCTAGACCCATGATGTATTTATCATTTTGTAGGTCTTGGTCTGCCATGTGTGCAGCTAAAGTTCATTTCGCGATCTGACCTATGAGGGCCGTAAAAGGGGGCTTATAAAGTACCGTTTTTTTTACTATATAAGCTATATTAACAATGGAGCGCCCTAGATCTCAGCAACCATAAGTCCTAGACCCATGATGTATATATCATTTTGTAGGTCTTGGCCTGCCAAGTGTACATCAAAAGTCCATTTCGCAATCTGATCTCTCAGAGCCAAAATATAAGAGTTTCTTATGTACCGTTTTTGCTTATATTTTAAATATAAATAATAAAAGCTAATCAAAGGGGCGTAATCATTATTTATTTTTGTAATAGTTATTCAACATGATTACTTTCATCTCTAAATTTATCAAAATTCATCCGCGTGGAGCAATATTTATGGCTGTTACCCGGAAAAAAAAAATACGGATTTCGTCCGGCGAAAATGCTCTAAAATGTCCTTTGTCCGAAACGGAAAAGACTTAAATTGCTTGTTTTAAAATCAGTAACATTCTAAATATTTTATTTTTGGCTTAACAAACCTATTTACTGAGGCAGCACTGAATAGATTATAAAAATGTTTGGCGATGACATCTTATGACCATACCTTTTGTCTAAAGACTAAACTCAGATAGTGACATGCACAAAACATTAACTTAAGATTAAAAATCAGAAAATTGTTTTTTAATGTATCTCATTTTTGTTTTGATTGCAGTAATTATGTACATTTCATGCAGAAGATTTAGACACTTTAAAAAATCAAAAAACAACATTATGCAGTAAACATCAACATTCACTCATTGCTGCAGACAATAATTTCATTTACACAATTGCTTTTACAGTAGTTATGATCAATATAAAAAAGAGATTGTTAATATATAACATCAAATAAATGTTGATTCACATGTAAGTTGCAGTACTAATTTACACAGAAGAAAAGTTAAATACTTATGAATCTGAACTCCATTCACTGCAATGGACTATATACCAATCCAGAGATGATGGCTGATTGTATTTCTCTTTATGCAATGTACACACACTTTTAAAATCTATAAAGATCTTGTAATATATTTTCTTAAAACATCATATATGCCAGATTAAAACAAGATCTTTTTCTACTTATAAACTTGATGTTAAGTTAATCCACATTGTTTTACATCATATTTGTAGAGTTCATGTAGATCATGATAAACACATTGAAATCTATTTTTTAAACAAAAAGATTAAAAACTTCTAGGGTAGAAAATACCTGTTGATGATGAAGAATTCAGAAATCATTCTTATAAAGTAAATTATAATTAAAAAAAAGCTACTTTCCACTTACACAACAAATGATGGAGGCAAGAGTTAAATCAGACATGATCAGAATTGTGGAGAATCTATTTATAATCTACTATGACAAGTAAAAAAGGAAATGATCAAGTTAGAAAGTGAAACACAATTTTATCTGGAATAGGAGTCATACTTTCTTTCACATGGGTCAAAAAATATTTTGTGTACAACTGTCAATTAGAAATCACAGCCACACAATTTATGTACATTCATCCGAAAAGTCCAAAAAAAAAATGTGTATGAATAAATATGAAACAAGTTTGAAAACATTCTTCCATTCTGTCTTTTCAATTTGCAAACCATAATATGACCGTATATGTAATGTGTTTACGGTTTAAGACATATGGTTGTGTAAAAACACCATGGTCAATTAGTTGACATTTTTTTCAAAATACTATAAGTACTTTGTTTTATGACATGAACACTGAATAAAAAATGAACATTTGAAATACAATGATCAAATCAGGCCACTAGAAAGCTAACAAAAATGCATGGACTAAATCATCAATATATTCTCACTGCCCAGATACATGTATATACTGATACATAAAAACAAAACATATGACAGTGTTATTGTATATACTGATACATAAAAACAAAACATATGACAGTGTTATTGTATATACTGATACATAAAAACAAAACATATGACAGTGTTATTTATATATACTGATACATAAAAACAAAACATGAAAGTGTTATGTTTTGCTGAATTGTTTCTTGTTTACATACAGGGAAATATTTTGAAGCCTCATTATTCAAATTAGTGATTGACCTGAACATTAAACAACAGCTGATTACACTGGGGTTAAAAATAGTTAGGCTAAAAGCAATTAAAATAACAAACTCGCGACTTAGAAATGTTTTAAGACATACATATAAGACTCATTTAAATATCAAAACAAAAAAATTAAACACTTTGTGATAGACAAAATCAAAAAAAAAAATTGTGATCATCTATTAAGTAAGAGACAAAGAAAAGTTAAGAGTAGGTTATGAGTTCAAGCTGACATTTTGTATAAACAAACAAAGGGGAAAAAGATGTGTGAGATATAAACGCTGCCTGAAGATAACAGACCTTTAAAAGTAAAAAAAAAAAGTTAAATGAAACAAATTAATTGCACTTGACAAATAATGAGGCTGTGATTACACTAAAGGCCATTTTGTGAACAGAATGATTTTTGCCTTTGCAGTTTACACATGTTTAAGTTGGCATCACAACACAATACAATTTGATGGTGACTTGTGTCTGCACTGAAAGCAATTTTAAATGATAAAGTTCAGGATGAAAAACTAGGAATAACCCTGAGCTAGTGAGAGCAGAAATAAAACTAAGCTAAAATTACACTCAATCAAATTTCATATTTCACAAATTAATTCTTAAAAAAATTGGGATACATTTTCAGTTAAAAGTGTTGCTAATATTCTGTAAACTCTTTAATAAAACAACAGGTTTAATAAAAGACTAAAGATTTAAAATCTGAAACTTGAAGAACAATCCTATATGGTAATTCTGACATAACATCATATGTTAAGTTCATCTTTCTATGTGCAGCTTGCCAAAATGTGTTGACTTTCATTACTCTGGTTCAAGTATTCAATTACTTTAACTTTATTAACAAAACATGAATACAAGATGTGGTGCTCTCATCATTTTGCAAGCTTAGTTTAAAGGTTAAACTCTATATCAAATAAAAGCTGAATATGTGTAAATATTTCCACTAAATTAGCCAGGTGTAGGTGTAAAATTTACTATGTAAAAATTCACAAGCTCAGTATTCTAAAAATATAAATTACAATCTGTGTATAATTTTACTTGCATCTTTTAGAAAATTACAATTTTATAAACAACAGAATTGCTCCAAGGATTCTATACAATGGGGGTCTAAAAAAAACGTGAAAGTAAAAATTTTATAAAATGTACTTCAATTATTTTTAACTCAAAGTACTAATGAAATAAAATTCTATTTTTTTTTACTTCTACTTTCCTAAGTCTCACTGCAGACTTTCAGTGATCTTATCAGGTCATTTTTGTGTTAGACTAGAACTTAGGCTACAAGCTAACTGAACCTGAAAAAGTAAAAAATAACCAAGCTGACAATTAAAAAAATGGAACCTAAGGCAGAAAAAAAATGTGTTAATACAAATGTAACTGATTTCTGCTGCTGTCATTAGAATGTTTACGGACAGTTGTTGAGATGGTGGTAAGTTATTGGTCAGCAAATAGTGGTCCCTTCCATCAGACCAGCAACTTGATCTAATTTGTAGGTAAGTTTACTCTTTTTGGCAAATTCATCATCTTCCAACGCATTGACAATCTGGTATAAAAATGATAGACATGTTGAGATAAACAGCCATTAATAATTACTCCAACAATTATTAAATGAAGAACAGAATAGTTAATTAACAGTATTGTAACTGGCTAAAAATTAATCTCTTGGTTAAAATAACAAAATCCACAAGAACAAAATAATTACAATGTGCTTTCACAAAGAACTAAATGACAACATATATCATCTTATTAATTATTTAAAGATAAACTGATGGCCAAATGGTTTAATACATTCTGTACTGAGACAAAGTGAGTGGATATTGGATATACTCTACAATGTACTGAGACAAAGTGAGTGGACAGTAGTTATAGTCAACACTTTACGTACCAAGACAGTATTGAACATTAATAATAGTCAACATAGAACTGAGACAAAGTAAGTAGACATCACTTAATACAACGATGAGAAATGGATTTAATTATTTCCCTAGTCCAGGGGTGGGCAAACTACGGCCCGCGGGCTGCATGTGGTCAGTAGAGTATATTATGCAGCCCGTTTGCATGTACAAGTTGCGATGTAAATTTTCTTTGTTTGGAGTTTTTCGTGATTTTTTTACATTTTTGTTTCAACTATTTGATGCTAATCTAGGGATATTAAATTGGTTTTATGGCTCAAGAATATTACTATTTGGATCCACATACATTTGTAAGCAGTTGTTTTCTTGTATGAAAATAAACTAGTCAAAGAACAGATCGATGTTGATTGACTGCAATTTAAATGTAGTCATACGAATCACAACCAGTAAACTGGTTCCACAGTTCAAGAACATTATCCAAAATTGTGAGCAGTGACATACTTCTCATTAATTATAATTGTACTCTGTGATCAGCTTGTTGTAAATTAAGTTCCATCGTCTACATAATTATTATGACAGGTAACAATAGGCTTTTGTTGAAATAATTATAAATAGTAAAGTCTTATTACCTAATTAGCAACTGATTTAGTTCCTTTTTTAAAATGTAATGTGCAAGTATAATAGAGTGTGAATGTGAAATAAAATGACAAATACATGGTTATTATCATTAACTCATATTTTCATATGTTGTAAATTGTAATTGAAGTAGACAAAATATATATATGTGGCCCGCCGATAACAATCAAGTTTTCAATGTGGCCCTCCGTAGAAAAAGTTTGCCCACCCCTGCCCTAGTCCCATCCACAAATAGGTCTCACTTTATAAAAATATCTTGTATCTGCCCACTGACATCACTTAATGACATATTTAACAACTAGGGTTCTACTTCTTAAGGAATAGGCGCAGTGTTTTCTCATCATATTTTACGAGTGTTTACGTTAGATTTTTTCCCCCAGCTTTACCCCTACACTAGTACGTCATTGGGCTGCGCCCGCCTATCTGCAAAATGGTTTTTGTTTTATAGTTGTGTTTTTATTTCTCCTTCTATGTCTTTAAATTTTTTAACATATTGTTCAGAATTTATTATCAATTAAATATTATATTTAATATCCTTTTTTATTAAACATTTAATGACATAATCAAAAAGTTCCATTATTTTCATCTTGTTTTCTTATGATTAAACCTGTGCTTATTTTGTTATAACTTTATTTCATTTAATATTATATTGTTTTGAAAATTATTCATTGCAATTTAAGTTTAAATGAGAAAATATATGTTTAGTTAAATGATTAAGTTATGTCATTAGATTTTATTAAAGGGGCTTCTATGTATATCTGTAGAATTATTGAAGTAAAAAGTTTCCTAAGTTATTATTTTTATCTTTTTAACAATGAAACTCACATTCATTCCTGATATTAAATTAAGCTTTTTTTTTCTATTTTTAGAAGAAATTAATTTCATTGCAATAATTTTTTCCGGTTCATGTAATATTTACTTAAATTATTAGAGTTACTTCCCTTATAAATGGGAAAATTGTTCCATGAAATCAATGTAAGTATAATTCAAGTCAAAGGGCAACTTGTTTTGAGTGTAATTTCAACAATTTATAAGACAGAAAAATCAATAAAGAAAAGTGTATAAAACACAGCACCTTTTCTACATGGATATACTGAGCATAACACTTTTACACTACATTGAAGTTAATTTTATTTCATCTAATATTTCATCTAATTGTATAATTCAACAGCTTACACTTACATCTTCATAATATTTTTTGACATATTTATATAATTCTAACAAGGCAGCATTTGTATTGAACTCATTCTGATGGGTCTGAAAGCAAAAAGATGATGAAAAATTTTTTATCTTAAAACTATTTCTATATGACATAAAATTTATATGAAAATATAAACAATTTCTTTTCACTGTAGATTTTCAAGCATATAAAAACAATTCATTGTTTAGCTTTACATTTTTGTGATAGTTTAAAAAAAAAAATGAGAATTTGTAATTTCTGTTAAAATGCATGTAAGAAACTTTGCATCTTAAAGCTGCATCCTCATAAACAAACAAAAAATGAGCATCCATAAAAAAAAAGTTAAAGGGCAAAATCTAGTTAAAAAACTTACTCTTGATTCTTCGGCTAACATAGCAGTCATATCTTGATCACTAATGGCTGGCATAATCTTTATATCTTGATAGTATCTGAAAGGTAATTCAACAAGTATATCACAAAGTCAGCTAATTCAACTAGATTTAACACAATGTCATGTAATTCAACAAACCTATTACAAAGTCAACTTAGTTTAAAAGTTAAAAAAATTGATGAAATCAACAACAAACATTTATATCTACATTAGATCCATACCTAGAGACCCATTGTTTGTACTTTGGAATATCCTTGGCATAAAGTAGCTTTCCTGATGGTGAATCTTTTGTTAGTTTGTGTTCATTTGTGGAACAACAATCCATAAATGTCTGACCAATCACAGTAAGGCAAGCATCAACTATGTTAGACTTGTAGATATCAAAGGCAAAATTTGGATTTTTTATAACGTTCACCCAGAACCTCAATGGAAGACTGAAATAAACAAACAACAGGACACATGTAGAGGAGAAAATATTGAAATTGAGAGGAATAAAATATTGAAATGAAGAGGAAGAAAGTATTCAAATGTGAAGGAAGAAAATATTGAAATTGAGAGGAAGAAAATATTGAAATTGAGAGGAAGAAAGTATTCAAATGGGAAGGAAGAAAATATTGAAAGGTGAGGAAGAAAATATTGAAATGAAGAGGAAGAAAGTATTCAAATGGGAAGGAAGAAAATATTGAAGTGAAGAGGAAGAAAATATTGAAATTGAGAGGAAGAAAATATTGAAATGAAGAGGAAGAAAATATTGAAATGAAGAGGAAGAAAATATTGAAATTGAGAGGAAGTAAATATTGAAATTGAGAGGAAGAAAGTATTCAAATGGGAAGGAAGAAAATATTGAAATGTAGAGGAAGAAAATATTGAAAGGTGAGGAAGAAAAAACTGGAATGAAGAGGAATAAAATATTGAAATTTTACAAAGGAAAAACAGAAACATCAAGCATTAGATCTCTAGCTAAGACAATACTAACCACACTGGGTTGGGTTAGCATTAATGAAATATTTATGAGATTTTAGTGAAATATATATGTTTTCATACAAAAGGTTTAACTATTAGGAAACTGTGACATGTCATTTTCTCTACCTGTTTGATTTCCAGGTATGGACAACCTCTTCAGGCATGTTGTTGTGCAAGGCCTGGTCATCAAGAAAGTCAAACATATATTTTATGGCTAATGGCAATGCTGTGCCTCGATGGGCAGTGCTGAAAATGCGCTCAAAAAGATCATCAACAAATGTTTGCAAAGTACCCTGCAAAAAAATTGAACAACATCAAAATATCAATACTGAATGTACATATTTAACAGCAGATAATTTTAAGTGCCTGAGAAATGTGAAAAGTAAGTGCATGAGAGATGTGTAAAATAAGAGCATGAAATTGTCAACTAAGTACATGAGATGGTTAACCCAACAGACCTTGGTTACAAGTAATCTGGGGAGGTAAATCTCTGACACCAGTTTACTTCCCCTCTCTCCTTCTTTGTTATTGGAATCTACATCCTGGTGCCGCACCTGATTTAATTCAAAGAAATAGCAAAAATCACTTTAAGACATCTGCACCCAAACAAATTTTAATATGAATTTTCATGCATATTTTAATTTAAAAGTGTTTTGTATGTTGGAAATGAAGTTGTTAAGTATTATAACTGTTTGTAATTTGTGAAATTAGACAGTTTAATTTGATTAACTACTTTGCTAATATTAATCTATTTTTGACAATAAGAAGCAAGAAAATAACATTTTTGTCCTTGATTTATTTAGTAAACAACAAAACAATTGCCAATGTTTTGTGGGAATTTTTTTTTCTAATTTCATTTAACAAATGATATTTAAATGTGTTTATAAAAGGAATCTCTTGTCAATAATATAATTAATTAATTCCTTTTTTTATATCAACAGTTACATTTACCCTGTAAGTTGAATAGAAAGACAACAGATAATTTATCTGAGCATACACAAATGAGTCTGAAATGCACATTAAATAAGTAATAGATCTTACCAAATGATAAACTTTACAATCAGACTCATTATTGAGAAGAGGTCCATTTAATGTTCTATTTAAAGATGGACTCCTATTGTAGAATGAGTTTTCTGTAAAAAAAAATACTTATACATGTAAAAAAAATATTTATGGAAAGAAATAAATAATTGACAGTCCAATACAAAATTCAGTATCAATCATCACATAATTTAATTTTAAGTACTTACCACTACCATATTTATTTTTATCAGGGACATAACTCATATTGTACATGGATGTCTGTTTTGGATGTAAGGCAACATATGCTCCATCAGGGACCTAAAATAGTTGATATGGCTTGAGTTTAATCCAGTAAAAGATACAAAGATCACAAACTAAACAGTAAAGATATATATGAAATATTAGGAAAATAATAAACAAGATTTAGTGCATAAAAGTAATGAAATTATAGTCATTATTGTGATTTTCAGCTGCAGCAAACCTTTGCATTACACTACAAAAGACACATAGCTAATTTTTTAAAAATTGCTTCATTTACAATATGGCAGTATTTCCGCAGTTGACTTAAAAAATAAGCAATGGTGTATTCAACAAAGATAAATGTCAGCAAGGAGAAAAATTACCCACTCATTAAAAAAGATACTATTGTATACTAATGCAAATTTGACTAAGATATAGTTTGGAACTATATACACATTATACACTGAAATATGTATCGAATTATTCAGTACAGTGAAATTAATTTTTGCCCCATCCCCATCGCTTATATAACATATCTTAAAAATGTTGTAACAAATTTCTTACTTTCAGTACTGCAAAAAAAAAAAATTGCCAGATTTTTAGCTAAATATCTTTGGAGAAATTAGTAAAATGACATAATATATTTGCATTGATACCCAAATGAACTATATCCACATATTACGAACAGAAAATTTTGTCATCGACCCCACCCCTGCCCCATTTCAGTGTAACAAATCTTCAGTTTTATCGACGAATTTCGAGTCCCCGACAATTTCGTTGTAGCAACATTTCGCTGCACTTGTAAAATACTAATTCTATAATTCTGATCAGCATACAGCACAAAGATAACTGTGCTTAGGCCTGATATATAAGAATACTTTACAATCTGAAATCAAACTAGTATACCTTATAATGGATGAGTGTGTTAAGGCGCTTGCAGTCTCCCTCCATCTTAGTTGTATTATCTTCATCACTAAGTACAAGCCTTTTGGTATCTTTGTTGGGAAACATTTTGAGTGGAATTTGTGTTTTGTCTGGATACCACTCTGGCAGATCAAATAAAACTGTTCCAGTTCAGTGGAGGGGAAAATAAAAGAAAAAAAACAAAAAGAAAAAACAACTAAAATTTTCACCAAAACAAACCCACCAGCAATGTAGGTCAGAGATTTTTGACTTTGTAGCTTTCTAAGAAATGTTTCTTTTTATTCTTTGTTTTGTACACAATGAATTTTTAACTGTTTTTTTTTTAATTTTAATTATAAAAGAAAAGAAAATATTTCAAATAATACAGACATACTTTTTTTCAGCGATTTAAAAAATTAGAAAAGGATTTTTTTACGTGTGTGCTAAAAGATCAACAAATATAATGAAATAACTGTTTTAACGATTATAATAATTTAACAGCAACCAAAGTCAAAATTCAATAACTGAGTAATGCTGGACATAAAAACTGCATGCATATGAACTAAATGATGATAACCAAATGATTTCAATGTTTTGAAAAATAAATAAGTTCAATTATTAAAAAGATAAATATATTAATAGATTTTTTTAAATTCATGCCAGACTAGGCTACAGATACAATAACTCAGCTTCTGCTCTAGAAAGGGACACAACCAGATGATATTCACCATTCAATTTCTTTTTACATAATAAGTAATTCACATTTTTTTGAGAAGCTGATTAAAAAGTTTCAATTTCATTATTTTAAATTGATTGTAAAACAAAGCCTAAGATTTCAGACAAAATGATAATATCTTTTAGAGAGAAATTAGTGTCATGTAATTATGATTGCAGATATTTTGAGACAATCTTTGAACAAATGGCCTATTTATTTGTTTTAACTTTGTGTTTAGTCATTTTTGTTTTGAAAAAGAAAATGTCTTCAATATCCATAAATATAAAAGTTATTTTTGAGGTAAATATAGATTTACTTCAAGTCACTACATTTTGCTCTGCAAAATAATTGAATAAAAATAATATTTAACCAATATTTTTTTAACAGTTATAAAAAACGGAAACTTGCTTAATTACTTCATGTACTGAATGCACTTAGGACAAATGAAAAAAAAAGATACGAACTCATGCAAACATCAAAATTAACTTTAAAGATTTTAAGTAAAATACAATACCAGCATTGGATTACATTTTAAAATGCTTAATATGAAGAATATATGGATAGTATACAATGCAAATAAACTATTTATTTTTTCTTAAACATATTGATATTTTAGAAAACAATGAACGAGTATGAATAAGTACTAGTGCTTTGTTTTTCTTTGATTTTTTTTTTTATTTTAAAATTAGATTTTAAGTTCGTGAGGAGGAAGAGATATCATTTGCTTTTTTTATGATATATCTGTATTTTAATAAAAATTTAAAACATCTGAATAAATTTGGAATTACTTCTAACAAATATTAACAATTGCATGCAATTAACAGAACAAATTTTGTTTTGTATTATCAACAATGAGAAAATATACATATAGATGATAAAAATTTTCAATAAAGAAGTTGAGATTACCTTTGTTATATTGTTCACAGAGTGTAGATAGAAATAAATGTGCAGATAGTTACAGTAAAAGATATAAAGTGTTCTCTCTAAGAATATTTTACAAATAGGCCAAACATTTTTAAACCAATTTTAATACAAAAAGTATTGAAACAATAAAACTAAGTGATTTTTTTCTTTTGCTGCAAAAAATTAATACAAGACAATCTTTTTTTTCTTAAATTTCAAATTCAGCTTTGACATTGAAAAGCTTTCTGAGATTGTCACACATTTCAAAGGGACTGGACTTTCAATCAAAGAAGTTTACAATGTTTCAGTGTTTAGATCAGGCTTACCTAGCTCTAATTCTTCTTTAGGAGGGCGACTACTGAATGGAGCTGATTTATACATGGAGTCTAAGATTTTTTCTTTGACTTGTGAAATGGTGTCACAATCCAGAACTTTGACTTGATGACTCGGCTGAGAACATCTGTCCACATCCACATCCATCACATGCAGCACCTAGTCAAAAGATATTTCATTGACTAAAAGAACTTTCTCTACACAGTCCCATTTCACATAAAATGTCACTTAAAATGCAATTACCGCAACCCATTATAGACTAATAGTCCAAAATGATTACAATATAAATCAACCAATCTATAAAGTTAATGTTGTTAAATAATGGCTAAAGAAGATGGTCTAGGTGAGGTGATTGAATTTCAAGAATCCAGAGCAAAGTCTGAACTAATTGTGATTATTGTAAACAAAACAACCCGGTAGTGGTGTATTTCTCTGTAACTCTCATGTTACATAAATTTCATACATTTATACATTGCAAGGTGTGACAGTAAGGCATGCAAAAAATTGAACAATAGTTCCGTCAGGACATTGTGCACACCCACAACAATACATTTTTTTGAGAACTTGTACATATATATTTCATTACTATTATTTTGATATTTCATTTTCCATATCCTCTGTATTTTGTTTATCTAATTTTTTTTTAAATTTAATAGAACTGATTAGGGGACATGTAAAAATAATGTTTATGATTGCATTCATACAATTCAAAGTAATTACAAATTTAGGATAGAATTACTCAATTTATTTTTAAAAAATAAATGAAATATTTATGCATAGGTTTTGCAGGGTACAGCTGCCTACATAAAATAGTATGTATTAAAAATACACGCAATACTAATGTATACCAACCACTGCTTTATAGTTGATGTGTTGTCTAATCAGCTTGTCTTCACTCAGAGAGTACCGCGCCTCACTAGTGACGGCATCCACTGGACCTTTTGATACTTGTTGTTTGATGGCATTGTACAACATAAACAAAGGTTCTCCAGCACATTCCTAGACACAAGACAAAAATATAATTCAACAAGGTACAATCTACATTGTCACATTCCTAGACACAAGACAAAAATATAATTCAACAAGGTACAATCTACATTGTCACATTCCTAGACACAAGACAAAAATATAATTCAACAAGGTACAATCTACATTGTACGATATTAAAAAAAAAAAAGCTCCCATAGTCGGAAAGGGCCATTGCGACAGATGAAGTGTAGAATCTGTTTCTGTAACCATGGCATATACATGTAAAGGGATTGTGTGGTTAGCAAAATGTTCCTCCCCCTTTACTTCCCCAACTTAGTCCAGTTACCCATTTAAAGCTGTGTGCACATGAAAGACTTTTTCCAACTTTTACCACAACCTGAAAAAATTCTGTTTGTTCTCACCCAGGACTCTAAGTTTAGTGCTTTACACTGCTCTGCCACCCGTCCCTCACTTAAGACCATGGTTAATTAATGAAAGTAAAAGCTACATTACACTACGTTATAGTCCTTGTTTAATTAATTCAGGTACAAACTACATTATATAGTATTATTGCCCATGGTTAGCTTATGTCTTAATGGTGCAGTATGTAATACATGAAAGCATTTACACAAGGAAATATATAAAATTTAAATCAATAAAATCTAACAAAAAGATTGGTTTAAAATATTAAAATATGAGATACAAAAAGCAAACAAAAATTAATGAAATTATTGGATATACTATAACTTACTTTTAGAAATTTATACAACAGGAATGTATACCAGTTTGTTAGCATCTTTTCTGCAACTGACTCATTTCTGATAAAGGAAAAAAAAATTGCAGATATTGAGATTATGTATCTACTTTTTTAAAGACTATTTGCTAGAATAATAATGTAATACTAACCTTCTTAACAATAATTTGGGATGAACCTTTGGATTTTCTACTGTCTTTTCTATAAGTTCAGCCAGCAATGTCTTCAAAATTCTGCAGATTTACATTAAGACATAAATACAAAATAAATATATGTATAAATTCTGAAATATTCTGCTGTAATAATGAATTATCGAAAATGGTCAGTATTCAGAATGATTTCTTTGTAAAATTACATATCTTGCCAGGCAATGAGATTAGCAGAATCAAATTACATGTATACACATATATACATATAATATATATAAGAGCACTTCATTTGTATGTTATTAGTAGGACCCCATATTTCTATGATCTAAATAGTGTAGAAATATGCACCCATTTATGTCCTAAAAAGAACTTAATATTCCCTAAAAAGTATAAAATATGCTTTAAAAAACAACACACCTTACCATAAACTCTCACTTGAATGTGTATTTTTTTTTACATAGTTTTAATTGTAATATTTACTCTCTGTCCAATTCATAACCATATTATTATTATATTAACCATATTGGGAGTGCTAAAACTGAGTTACATAACACCCTTCCAACAGAGACCCATCATTACTGCTGATAGTCTTTTAATTTTAAAGGAAACAGAATTGGTGTATTTTTTGTTTAGGTGAATTAAAACAATTTTGCACAAAATTAGAATATATATATGCCTTTGATGAAATACATGCTAAGGCACATTCTACCATACAATTAAGAATAGCATATTATGTTAAATTTAATTGCAATATGGTTTAAAATGCAAAAGAATATTTAGTAATAAAACGTAATATATGACACAAAAAAGATGTTAGAAAATCCAATGCATACAATACTCATTGTTTATGTAACCTCTTTTTGTTGTGCTATAATTTATGTGTGTGTTTGTTGAAACACTTTCACACAAATATCTTAATAGCCGAAATGAGAGGATGGGGGTATAAAAGCATAAGCAAGACACTTTCCATCCCCTAGTTAACTGGTGAGAATACTTTTTGATGTATTATCAAATAAAACTTTGGTTTTTCTGTCTTATTTTAATATCTTGTGAACTCATCAACAGGAAATTAATAGAGAATGACATGCTTTTAAATATTCAATGAAAGTTTTAAAAAACCTAAAAATATCCTTTTAAATGCACCTTTGATAGTTTTTGCCCCAGCATCAAAAATGGTAGAAATATGAATTTAGATGACAAATAGTAAGTTAAGTTCTCTTAACCCTAACGGGTCATCGGGGCAGATGAAGTGTAGAATTCATCTGTTTCTATAACCTCGGCATATGAAGGGGTTGTGTGGCTAGCACAACGCCCAGCCGCCTTTACTCCCCCAACTTAAAGTCAGGTACCCATTTAAAGCTGGGTGGACTTGGGGACTATCACCAGTACCTGAAAAAATCCTAAGGTTCTCACTGAGATTCGAACCCTGGACCCTCCGGTCGACAGTCGAGCGCTCTACACCGCACGACCACCCGTCCCCTACTTACTTACTATCAAAAATGGTAGAAATATGAATTTAGATGACAAATAAACAATCATATTGCATTCAGAGTAAGTGGACTATGGTTTAAATTTCTCAGGAATTAAAATAAACCTTTAAATTGAAAAGTATGAATTTGAATGAAAATCCTGTTGTGACTTACTCTGTAGCATACTCCATATTAGTTTGTAAGCTAACAGAAAGAAGAGATGCTACATTAACTCTTTCTTTCATGGTAAAATCCTGGTTGTTTTCCAAGGTGCGTACAAATATAAGTAAAAATGTTTTATTTCTAATCAAATTGAAGAAGGCTTTCAGTCCTTTCTCTAAGTCTTCTTTATGACGGTAGTCAAGCTGGAAATAAATAATGATGAACACAAGACAATAAATATAATTATTTATTAAAAAAGATGAAGGTTTAAAACAGAAAGCTTTAAGACAAAAAAAAAATAACACTATAGCTCTAAATAAAATCTAACGTCTTTTGTTTTATTTGAATGAAAAGCACAAAACAGTAATGAATAACACTTTATGTATTTATTTAGGAATAGGATGTAACCAGCATTAATAACAAATAAGTAATATTGAAAATCTTAATAATGGTGATAAAACAGTTTTTACCCAATAGTTAATCAAATTAATTCTTCCACCTATCTTAACAGAAAATTATTCAGATAATGAATGATAAACTATATGTATGTACAGAACTATATCTAATGATAAGGTCAACTGTATGTACAGAACTATATCTAATGATTAACTCAACTGTATGTACAGAACTATATCTAATGATAAGGTCTACTGTATGTGTGTACAGAACTATATCTAATGATAAGGTCAACTGTATGTACAGAACTATATCTAATGATAAGGTCAACTGTATGTACAGAACTATATCTAATGATAAGGTCAACTGTATGTACAGAACTATATCTAATGATAAGGTTTACTGTATGTACTGAACTATATCTAATGATAAGGTCTACTGTATGTACAGAACTATATCTAATGATAAGGTCAACTAAATGAACATAGAAAACAATATCTAATGATTATATCAATTGTATGTACACAACTATCTCCGACCTCTAATTCCCTAATGACTGGATGATCGTTACATTCTGGAGGAAATAGTACTCTCATGCAATAAGTTCTGTAATCCCAGAATGGTATTGAACAGCCTCCAGACAAATCACTTGTTAGTTCTGACATGTCTGTCTGTAGTTCAGCAAAAGCTGGAAAAAAAATGATAAAAAGTTCAGCATGGATTAAAAAACACAGATCTAAACCTCAACACAAATCTAAACCTCAACACAGATCTAAACGTCAACACAGATCTAAACGTCAACACAGATCTAAACCTCAACACAGATCTAAACCTCAACACAAATCATGTTAAACTAAATAGGCCAGTCCATACACACCTTCTTTACATTCATTCGCAACACGTGACTCCAGCTGGTCCATCTCTTTACGCATCTTCTTCATCATGTCATCATTGTGCCTGAACTTTATAATGCAAACAATGCAGATGATAAAGAATATTAGAGCAATAGCACCAACAGAAACTCCGATACCAATGTATGCTTCCTGTGTTAAGCCCTCTTGCTGTTCAAATTTCAAAACTCCAAGATCAAAGCTCAAATTCTGGCCAATTTCAACCTGAGCAAATACAAATTTCAATAGATTAAAAAACATGTCATGTGTAATGCTGGTAACAAATCTGACTACTGAAGAAAAAAAACAGTAATGCTTTCAAAAGTGTTATTTTTCTGTAATAAGGCCAACCAGTAAGATTCATAAAATTGGAATAAAGGAGAAATTTTTTTTGAACTTGTATGCTTTTAATAAAAACTCAATATATTATGAACTATCTATTTTCTGTTAGTTCAGTCATCGTGTTATAACAGTTTAATAAAACTAAGAATTGATTCTAAGAATGACATTTATTCTTAAATAATGGAACAATGAGGGAGGGGAGATTAAATTTATTTTATTTTTGTGAGTAAGTTCAGGCAAGGATGACTAAAGTCTCATCAACTACAAACGTGTAAAGTACAGGCAAGGATGACTAAAGTCTCATCAACTAAAAATATGTAAAGTTCAGGCAAGGATGACTAAAGTCTCATCAACTACAAATATGTAAAGTTCAGGCAAGGATGACTAAAGTCTCATCAACTACAAATATGTAAAGTGCAGGCAAGGATGACTAAAGTCTCATCAACTACAAACATGTAAAGTACAGGCAAGGATGACTAAAGTCTCTTCAACTACAAACGTGTAAAGTACAGGCAAGGATGACTAAAGTCTCATCAACTACAAATATGTAAAGTGCAGGCAAGGATGACTAAAGTCTCATCAACTACAAATGTGTAAAGTACAGGCAAGGATGACTAAAGTCTCATCAACTACAAACGTGTAAAGTACAGGCAAGGATGATTAAAGTCTCATCAACTACAAACGTGTAAAGTACAGGCAAGGATGACTAAAGTCTCATCAACTACAAATATGTAAAGTACAGGCAAGGATGACTAAAGTCTCATCAACTACAAATGTGTAAAGTACAGGCAAGGATGACTAAAGTCTCATCAACTACAAATATGTAAAGTGCAGGCAAGGATGACTAAAGTCTCATCAACTACAAATATGTAAAGTACAGGCAAGGATGACTAAAGTCTCTTCAACTACAAACGTGTAAAGTACAGGCAAGGATGATTAAAGTCTCATCAACTACAAACGTGTAAAGTACAGGCAAGGATGACTAAAGTCTCATCAACTACAAATGTGTAAAGTACAGGCAAGGATGACTAAAGTCTCATCAACTACAAATAGGATGAACTTTATGGTGCTTTCTTTCCCAATATAGCCATTAGGCACCACAGGAAACATATACAAGGGACCAGGATAACTACCAATTAATGTCATGTAAACATTTTAGCTGGGTGGTGGACTAAACAAAAATCATGGGCTCTTTGCAAGGCTCAAACCTGGCAATTTCAGTTCAACAGTAAAGCGCCTACATCACATATCTATCTGTCCCCAGATTAGGTTTCAAAACAATGTAAAAATGATTTTAAAAAAAAAAACAACTCACGATAACTTCAGGAGAGTCACTTCCATCTCTGGCAGCTAACTGGGTCTGTGGTAGTGTACAAGTAATGATATTTTTACTGTTGGACAGAACTACACACTCAGCCTTGCCAATGTACACTTTGATGTCCTGCTCTTTTAATGGTGTCAAGTAAGCCCCCTTAAGAACAAGATTAATGAGATGATTATTCTTGATTTCAATACTTGCTCATTTACTTTCTTTGAATTTATACATAGTAGTCATTTTAAATAGATAAGAATTAAAAGTCTTCTTTAACACATTGAATGTCTGTTTCCTCATCATGTCTAACAATAAATAGATTACACAAAACTAAGTTACTCTAAATAAACCAGCTAAAAAAAAAGTTAAGAAATCAAAAATCAAGTTAGCAGTTTACTAGAAAAATATGTCTAATATTTATTGATCATCAACAATTTTAGCAATGCTAAAATTATGTTAAAATAGCTTACATTGATCACAAGATATTCCTGGCTCTGTTTGTGAATCTTCTCTCCATCTTTAAATGGGATCAACTGAGGATCAGGATACATCTTAAATTTGCCAAGATGAGTCAGTTTTTCAAGAACTGAGACCTCATCCATCTTGAATCCAAAATCCAATTCTTCGAAGCCTTCAAATGTGGTATTCAGTTCCTGAATGAGTGGTGTGACACACGTCATGTTTGTGCTGACAGACGCCGTAAATGTACACGACTTAGAAATGAAAAATAAATTTCAATTATACATTTTTCACTTTAACAGCATTGGTTTTCTACAGATTTCCTATCTACAGAAGATGATGCGTTAACAATCTAGATATTACTTACTCCATTATAGGGAACACCCTTATACCAGATTAAGATGTACGGAGACTGGACACTATTTAAGTGATGACCAGAGACTTTCACAGGAAGACCACCACTGGAACATGACAAGTTAATATTTTACCTGGTAGTGGCTAACATTAGGCCAGCATTTAATTTTGCTGCTAGTTTACATTGACATATTTTTTATACACTTTTAAACTGTCTTCATGAATAGACTATACTAAATGGAAAGTCAATTGTTACCTATGAAATGGAAAGTCAATTGTTACCTACTAAATGTAAAGTCATGTATTACCTTCTAAATGCCTGTGTTCTAGACACCCATGTGATGTTGGGATTCTGGACATAATGAAAGTGAGGAGTGTTTGGTCCCAGAACTGAGTTGTCTATTGTCACAATGACATCCAATGGCTTTGACACCATCTCACTACTGACACGTGAACTTTTACAAGAAATGGCCGTTGAATCAATCCTTCAATTAAAAAAAACAATGTTTAAATCTATCCACTCTGTTCAAGCATCAGCATCAATCATGTTCAACAGAATAACACATAGATTGTAAAAGATTATTCATGATTACAAGATTAAAATTTTAAGACTACGAATATAAAAAAAAAACTTTAAGAAAAGATTGTTCTAAAGTTGATATAAAACAGTGGAACAAATACCTGGTTATTTCTCGACATGGATTATCTTTCCCTAGGTGAACTGTAATACTGGAGCCAGCATCTAAGAATGATCCACTCAGGGTAATAACAGTACCACCATCATAAGGTCCAGACTTGGGGTAGATCTCTTTCAGCTCAGGTCTCTGAACAAAATTTCATTTAAATTTTGTTTAGGACATTTTTGTGCAGTGATGTACTAACATCAAATTTAAATATTGCGATGTACCAATATATGACAGTTTTTTTTCTCTATACATTTATCTAACAAGATGATTTTTGTACAGGTCATATGCATGTAGGTATCAGTATACATTTTTTTTTTGTATATGGGACATATATATAGAAACTATATTTAGAAACTATATTTTTATATAAGATAGTATGTTTATGTATCAAACTAAACTATTTTTGTATAGTGTGAATATGGATCATATGACATTATTTTTCATTAATTTATATGTATCTAACAACATGATTTTTTTTTAGGATATATCTGACAAAATTAATTTTAAATATGATGTATATGTATGAAACAAAATTATTTTTCTTACACTATGTCACATTTTTCTTTATAATGATAAGTAATTAATGAATCCCAATTTACATAGAATCTAACTGAAGTAATTGATGAATCCCAATTTACAAAGAATCTAACTGAAGTAATTGATGAATCCCAATTTACATAGAATCTAACTGAAGTAATTGATGAGTCCCAATTTACATAGGATCTAACTGAAGTAATTGATGAATCCCAGTTTACATAGAATCTAACTGAAGTAATTGATGAATCCCAATTTACATAGAATCTAACTGAAGTAATTGATGAATCCCAATTTACATAGAATCTAACTGAAGTAATTGATGAATCCCAATTTACATAGAATCTAATCGACATATTAAGTTTATAAAAAAAAACAAAAAAAAAAAACTCACCACAAAGTTATATGCTTGGTCAGATTTTACATAATTGTTGCCAACTTTGACATTCACATAGCCAGAAAATGTGAAATTGTATGAACTTTTCATCACTTGACAAACAATTCTAAACAGAAAAAAAATAAATATATATTACTTATGATGCAAAGATGAAATAAAGAAGTGTATCCGGTGTATAAATTCTTAGCAGTGTAAACTGTGTGGGAAGATGGAGTGACACTGAAACATTCATTTCTAATGTTTACACCTGACACCTCTAGAGGGATGAGGTTTTTTTTAGGGTAAATAAATTAATGCTAATTCACACCACCTTAACTATTTAGAAACAATCAACATATCATCTATCATAAATTAAATTTTATTTATCAAAACTGGTCTATTTTTAGTCCTTTAATTTTTTCAAGAAATAAAAATATGTTTTTTTATATCTCTCATTGACGAGTGAATAGACAGATAGAAATTCATACATACAAAATTCACATTTACATATACCGAGATAAAATGATGTTATCAAGCAACAGTTTATTTAATTCTTCTGATTTCTTATTGTTTTTTTTACAGATGTTCATCATTAATGTCTATTTACTATTACATTAAAATGTACTTATTTTATGCTGATAACCTGTGGAATATCATTGGTCATGATTAATCGTAATATTTAAAAAGATCACAAAATTATGTTTCAAAATTTAATGTGTTTAATACTTAAAAAATAAACTGGAGTCATTACCTGCTGGGGGGTTTGAAATCTTTTATCACACAATCAACCTGTAGTTTACCATCAATGGTTACTTTGACTTCATCGCTAGCAGCTACAAAGTTTTCCCCTACAATGGTTAGAAGTGTATCACCTCCCAGGGGACCAGACAGTGGGGAAAGCTGACAAAGAGATTAAAGACAGGGATGTAAATAAATTATTAATTCTTAACATACATGACTTAAAGACTCAGTGAATTACAGGCTGATATGGAGTTGAACATATAGACTAAATGAAACAAATATTCTACCTGTTTAATGTGTGGGTTACTACAGACATCTCCCTTCTTAAGAAAATGTAAATTGTATTTACAAAAGTCTTGAGTGGTGCAGAAAGATTCTTGGCACCAACCACACTTATACTTTTCCTCAGCAGTTAGACATGCTCCACAAGTCGATGCCATAGCAGTGCATTTGTATACCACGACTAAAATAGATCAACACAATATTGAATAAACCTTAAATAGACAAACAGTGTATCAAATAAATCAAAAATGAAAACAGACATACACAATATCAAATAAACCACACAAAAAAATCAAATTTACCACCCTAAATACACAGTTATCAAATATACAAATTAGACAATATACAACATCAAATATACAATAAATGATATACATGTAAAAACACAAAATGAGACAGACATTCTAGTTTTAATTTTTTTTTAGAAATTTGTGGTTTTATATATTTCTTTAGTAAATGAAACTTTATCAATTGTAATAATTCCAAAGAACTATTTTCATCAAGTGAACTCAGTTATATTATCAACTAAAATCAAAGTACAAAGCTTACGTTTTTTAAGTTCAACTGATGAATATCTGGACAATAGAAATTATGTGACTTACTATTAAGACCTTTAGGATTGTCTAAAGGATGTCGTCCGTCTCCCCATAATATTTCCAAAACAAAGTTTTTACGACTCAAATTCTTCAAATAATTGAACTGTTAAAAATAATAGAAATTTTTACATGAAATAATAATACCAAATTCTTTTTACAGAATTTGATACAAAAGATGTGTAAATTTAAAAATGTGTATATATTTAAATGTAGAGATTAATGTTAATAATTGTATTATATCAAGTACCTAAACCTAGAGAGTAAAAAGACAACCTCTACACTCACTTCATATGTACCGCAAGTAATTTCAAAAAGTCTTCCTTGTCCAAGAGAGAAACTAGTTGCAGGCACCTCTTTAATCTCATCAGCTCTAAAACTGCACCAAAGTTTTTGTTGTTGGAAATCAAACAAAGACAATCCCCTGACAGTTATTGGTTCTCTGGAGCCAGCAGCTATCAGAATCTCATTACTGGAATTCAAATTTTCAAATTTGGGACAGAACTCAGGTCCAGGGTTTTGTGTTCTACTCAGTTTCTAGAAAGAGAAAATTCATTGGAAAACGTAATAAAAACATTTTCTGTCATTTAAACGTGAAAGTATTTTTATCTTTTTAAGTATTTTGATGTTCTAGAAAATAAATTATGTTGTGCGGTGTACACATAGCTAAATTGTGCACTGTGATGTACCAACATCAAATTTAAATATTGTAATATACCAACATCTAACTTCTGTGTTGTGATGTTCTTTGTTTTGATGTACTCACCTCTAACTTCTGTCCTGATATCACAGTGTCACTCTGACAGTGCTGGATTGTATTTTCAGTACACATGTGCTTCTTGATACACCAAGAACAGGAAAAATTACTCTGAGTGCAAGTTGTACATCTGAAATAAAAATTAATAAAAGGATATATCATTCATCCATGAAGATGTAGAGAAATTTAAAATTTAGTTACTAGAGCATTTTATACTGAAAAAAATATCTTACGAAGTGTGATTGGCACAGTTAAAGAAAGTGACAGTTTCATAAACAAGTTCTGTTTCATTCATCAATAATGACAACTTCAAAGAAACCGAATCTGAGAAAAAAAAAATTAGTTCATTGGGAAACTTATGGAAATAAAATTATGAATAATGGTTAGCCAATATTTTATTCTTCATTCAGTGACATAAAATGAAATAGTATTTGACAGATGCGTCCAAGTGCTGGCAATGCAAGAAGCAAGTGCAAGTACAAGTTCTCACATTTTTACAATTACATGTAAGACCATGAGTACAAAATACCCATGGTGCAAAATCGAGCACAAGTATTCCAATAATCTACTCATTTACTGACAACGTTGATTCTGTTATTGGAGTACTAAAGTACATGTACTTGGCACTCTTTGGTAAAACAAGGATTTGAAGAAAATGTCAGTGCATTTGAAGACGTAAGGGGAAATAATGCTAGTAAAATAAACCATTAAGTCATGTTACAAGTTATTTCCCATGCTCAGCAAACATGGTACAAACAATTATTGAACCATAGTTTCAAGACAATGGGTTAAAAAAGAACAACTTATTTTCAAGTAGTTTTATAAAACTGATAATCAATTTTCCAGTCTTTTTTAAATTATAGTTATAAAAGAAAGTTGTGCCTCATTGATTGCCAGTAAATTATTTTTTAACTTTAATAAACTGGTTAAATAACATATTTAAGTTAGTACATTATTTTTCTAAGCTTATTTATATTTCAATATCATCTGTGTGTTTGAGTAATAAATTTGTCCAGCACAATAAATCATTCTTACAATCAATGTTTAGTCATAAATGTTTAGTCAAATAACATTATTACATTTTTTTTCTTGACATTATTATAAGGCTTTTTTACAGATAATCCCAATTTTTTTTTTACTTCTTTAGAAAGCTTTAATCCTAATGTTAAATATATAATAAGAACTTTGTTGAATCTATTCTAAATAATAAAATTATTCCCTGTAACAATGAGACATTTTTTCTAAAATTGATAATCGATTTTCCAGTCTTTTTTAAATTATAGTTATAAAAGAAAGTTGTGCCTCACTGATTGCCAGTAAATTATTTTTCAACTTTAATAAACTGGTTAAATAACATATTTAAGTTAGTACATTATTTTTCTAAGCTTATTTATATTTCAATATCATCTGTGTGCTTGAGTAATAAATTTGTCCAGCACATTAAATCATTCTTACAATCAATGTTTAGTCATAAAAGTTTAGTCAAATAACATTATTACATTTTTTTTCTTGACATTATTATAAGGCTTTTTTACAGATAATCCCAATTTTTTTTTTATTTCTTTAGAAAGCTTTAATCCTAATGTTAAATATATAATAAGAACTTTGTTGAATCTATTCTAAATAATAAAATTATTCCCTGTAACAATGAGATATTTTTTCTAACGATACCAAAAACCAATTATGGGACCATTTTTGTATAGCTCCATTTTCAAAACACCACAATAACAATCGATTCACCAGCGATGACACAGATAGGCAAATAGACTTGCTGGAATTCCTACAGCATACAGATTAAACTCACAACCAAGTCAAATATGCAATTATTTTAAAGGAAAAAAATCACAAGCCATAACAATAATAAATTGAATTAAATATTACAATAAAAATTACACACCTTTTCCTTGTTCAAAGTGAGGTAAACGTGATTTAGATGGAGTGTAACACTGAAAGTTGTTATGAGATCTGTTGGCTATTGTAACTATTTTGTGCAGCTCGTTCACAGAAGTAAATTGGCAATGGTACAAGATTGGCCTCTGAAAGTCTGGCACATTTTGGACATCCAATGTTAACTGAATAAAAAAAAACACAAAAAAGGTTACAGACTGGATCATTCTATTTAAATAGCATTTAATACTAAAATAAAAATACAATTTTGTATTTCAACATCAAGGAATTAATTATACATATCAGTATAGTAAATGTATCAACATATCAGTATAGTAAATGTATTAACATTTCATCTTTTTATTTAATACCCTTAGTTCAAAGGCATGCTTAAAAAAATATAATTTAGTAGTAGGAACACAATTAAACTTACCAATCCCTCTTGATCTATTGGGATCTCTGCTGGTATGATCTGTTTGATCTTTGGACACTCCTGTTTTGTAAATGACAGCCATCTATTAGGATATTTGCTACCATTACATTCTGACTTCTGACTACACCTAGAGTAAGAAAATCAACAGGTTAATTTGTATCAGTTTATAGTTAAATACAACATATCAAATAAAGACTGTTATATTTATAACAAAGCACCAAATTGAGGCCAGATATTTTTTTTTAAAAATAAGCCATGTTATTCATAACAGCATTCATTTCAACATGGAAGCAAACAGTAAATTGCTTGTTTTACACTCTGTAGAATACTTTAAAGCTTTTAAAGTTATAACAGTGCTGAGAATAAAGTGTAAACCAACAGGAAATAAATTAAAACTTATTAAAATGTAATATATAGTTGGCAATTAAAAAAATGTAAGTGCAGTACTAAGGAAAAATCAAAAGGTGGGGGAAAACATAATAAAAAAAAAACAACTTCACAAGAAACAAAATTTAAAAATGAAAATGTTTTCTTTATCCAATCCACTTTTCCAAAAAAAAAAAAAAAAGAAATAATAAAATAAAAAGAAATAAAAAAATGTTGATTCAGAAAGTAAGAAGATATAAAGTAATAGAGAAAATGAAAGATGCAGTGATGCATATATACATTCTGAACATTTCTTTGACACTGTGGGCAGAACTTAAATAATAATAATAATAATAATTAATAATCTAAATAAATTAGGACTGCTGATTAATTGCCAGTAAAGTGAGATTAAAACGTTCTAAAAAAATGATGCAATTTATCTTATTTTAAGTCAAAACACCTCAGAGTTGAAGAAAAAAGAAATCAAGAAGAAAATTCACAGAAATTAAACTGAAAAGATCAAAACAACCAAAAAATAAAATCCAAATGCAGGAAGTGTCAGGTTTACATGAAATCATGTCAGTTAGGTAACAAGAAACAATAGTATAGTCATTTCAAAATTCATTTTTCTGACCCTGAATGATACAATTAGTTAACATCAGCTGGTGTCATCCGTCTGGTAAGCCATAAGTAACATGATCTTTGTGGGGAGAGAGGGGGGTGGATTGTGAAGTATGTCAACATGTGACCAGGTAGTACAAATCAAGAAGCAAAAATATTACATGAATGAACAATTTATGCCTATATTTTTACTTTTAAGTGGGAAAAAAGCATCAATCAAACAGACAGGTAAGTAAACTGGTCTGAATTAACTATTTAATATACACATGCTAATTCTTAATGCCACTGCAACAATTTTTAAGAACTAAGTTATATTTGAAACTGACATTATGCCATTTCATAGGATAGACCTATATTAGGGGGTCACACTACAGCTATAGTAAAAATATTATAAAGACAGTCCATTAGACAATATTAAGTAAACAAAATAAAAAAATAGAAAACTGTTCTTTAGGAGCTGAACAAATCTCATTTAGAAGCATGTGAGTCGCATTTACCAACCACTGGAATATAGTGACAATCTTGTTTGAATACAAATAATAGATTATTTTGTTGTTGATTAAATTTGAGTTAATTTCTATTTAAAATTTTTAATATGCATTAATTTCAAAAAGATGAATTAATAAATGAATGCTTTACAAGTGTATAAAATCAAATTAATGATACAGTGAAAACAGCATAACACAATGATCAGTAAAAAAATAAGTATTTTTGTTCAGAGTATTCCGTAAAATGACATACATTTTCTAAGTTTTACATCTGTAAAATATTCTGGGTTAATAGCCAGTTACAGATCAGATAAATGTATTCTGTTGATTCCAAGTAGATCTCCATTTTTTTATGGGTCTCCCTTGATAATGGCTGCAGCTGAGTCCATTAATTGAGATTATTACATCTATAGACATTTCTCAAGTACACATAAAAAAATTGAAACTGTTTCATTGATGGATCTGAGTTGGCAGCTGGTCATTCTATTTTCAACTGCCTCCCTTTCCTCCATCTAACGTTTGGCAAAAAAAGTGTATTTACTACATTTCAAAATGGTCAAAACATTCAGGAAATAAAGTAAATTTTGAATCCATTTTTGAAAGTCCTTTTAAAAAAAAAAAACAAGGCAAAAACTAAGTAATCAGTCAATTGTTAATTCTTTTCTGATTCCTAGTTTATAAAAAAAAGTGGTGAAACAAATCACTGCAAAGACAAAAAGAAAACAAAATACAAATAGTCTCATTTCAGGAAACATGTCAGCAGCATTTCAGGTCAAAGGATCATGAGGTATATGAAAGTGTTGTCATATATTGATAATTTCTTTTCAGATTTTGAGCATATCTTATGTTATACAGCTTTAAACAGTATAAAATAAATCAGAAAGTTTTTGAAAAAAGAACATGGTGCTTCAAATAAATAATTGATCAGGACAGCCAAACAGAGAGCAGTCAGCCATGCAAAGACATTTTTTTTTATTCTAATGATCGTATTTTAGACAACTTTGCTTCTAACAATAAAACCTTAACCCTTTCCCTCCAAATATATTAGAGATTTGGGCTAAAACAGATCATACAGAATGTCAATGTTTCTCATTAAAGTGTTAATGTGTTGGGTAATTTCAAGTGTCAATACATTTGGTAATCATGTAGGCTAAAGACTATTACTACATACTATATTACTATATACTACAGGACAATTTAACTACAACAGTGCCAATACATATCACATCTAAACACTTTGTATTAAACATATTCATATGGTGGTGGGTGGGTGATAAAAGATCATTTTTAGCAATAACATAATTTAATTTCAACTGTATCAAGTTTCAACTAAAGTGTTAAGTTCTGATCAAGAAAAAATACTTTGTCAACAATGAAAGCTATATTTGATCAGTTAATACATACAACGGTGTAAGACTATGAATCACTGAAGTTAGTTTATACAGGGGATGTTTGTTTATACCCTGGTTGTCAGTTTATACCCTGGATATCTGTTTATACCCTGATGTTAGTTTATACCCTGGATGCTAGTTTATACCCTGGATGTTAGTTTATACCCTGGATGTCAGTTTATACCGGGGATGTTTGTTTATACCCTGGATGTCAGTTTATACCCTGGATGACAGTTTATACCCTGAATGTTAGTTTATACCCTGGATGTCAGTTTATACCCTGGATGTCAGTTTATACCCTGGATGACAGTTTATACCCTGAATGTTAGTTTATACCCTGGATGTCAGTTTATACCGGGGATGTTTGTTTATACCCTGGATGTCAGTTTATACCCTGGATATCAGTTTATACCCTGGATGACAATTTATACCCTGGATGTTAGTTTATACACTGGATGTTAGTTTATACCCTGGATGTTAGTTTATACCGGGGATGTTAGTTTATACCCTTGATGTTAGTTTATACCCTAGATGTTAGTTTACACCCTGGATGTTAGTTTATACCCTGGATGTCAGTTTATACCCTGGATGTTAGTTTATACTCTGGATGTTAGTTTATACCCTGGATGTTAGTTTATACCCTGGATGTTAGTTTACACCCTAGATGTTAGTTTATACCCTGGATGTTAGTTTATACCCTGGATGTTAGTTTACACCCTGGATGTTAGTTTATACCCTGGATGTTAGTTTATACCCTGGATGTCAGTTTATACCCTGGATGTTAGATTATACCTTTATACCCTAGATGTTAGTTTACACCCTGGATGTTAGTTTATACCCTAGATCAGAGGTTTTCAACCTGAGGTCCGCGGACCCCCAGGAGTCCGCGGGGAGCTTCAAAGGGGTCCGTGGTCAAGTCAATGAAATTAGGGATTTTCTCGTATAAAATATTGATTGGTTTGGTTGATTGGTTAGCTTTTAGCTAAACAAAAAAATACAAGCTATGCCAATGTTTCAGGTACAAAAAACAATGTACAGAATTGAAAACTCCGCTAGTATTTGCTTATGCTACGTCTGAAATATAAACTAGAATGCATACTACATGTACTTGTGTAGTGAGTTTTTGAGTCATGTCATCTTGGCAATTTTTCTTATTTGCTGAGCTCTGGCGTCACTGTTGAAACATCCGCAAGTGCGACAGCGTGTGTATTGTTGATAAATAGTCTGGTTGATCATGCTGTAATGTTTTTATAACATACTTTGGAAGGGCAGAAATGCGCCATAGGTACTGTGAGATTACAATGTCGGTCATGTTTAGAGAGAGTTTGTATTTTTAGTTGACACATACCTGGGAAAAAGATGACCTGGTTAGGCTGGAATTAAAAGCAAGGCATAGCGCCTTGTGTTTTCAAGAGATAAATGTTGTGATAAGCTAATTATCTATTGTCTGGTATCGTATGTATGGCGATGAACTTCCACATGGGCTTGATAAATGTTACAAAGAATCAGTGTACCTAAGTTTCTAGGTTGAGCATTGTATTTACAAGAATATGGATCATTGGGTCATGGATGAGAGTTAATTAATTAGTTTGTCACTAAATTGCAAAGGTTCAGGGTTACTACTGTTTTGACTGAAATAACAGAATATCCCCAACGAGGGACGGACCAATCAGAGACAACAACATAGGTGAGAAGACGCAGTCATTAGGGTCTTATAAAAGAAAATAGCAGATCTTTTGTAAGGGATAGAGAGGAGAGGGGAGGGGGAGAACAGAGTGGTACAGTTCGACAAAAATAGACAGCCCACGGGAAAGAGTAGTGATGTTTCAGTGAATATGTATCTTGGAGGAAAACTGACCAGAACTTAGAAGATTCTGATGATCAAGCAGCCGAAGACGAACGAAAAAGAAAACGGCTACAGCAGATGTCGTATTACTTTCATCAGTATTTCGGTGACGACGATGTCAGCGCATTTCATTGGATTCGAAATACCTTTGAATGCGGGCTAAACGATTTAACTAGTCGCGGACAAGAACAACTGATCAAATTTTCATCCGACAGGACACTGCGCTTGCAGTTCAGCAGGCTGCCACTGTTGTCGTTCTGGCTAGCATGTTTCCAGGAATACTCGCTGCTGTCAGACAAAGCCATCAATGTCTTGCAACCATTTTCTACGACCTACTTGTGCAAAACTGCATTATCTGCTGTTACTGCGATAAAAACCAAGTACAGGTCCAGAATGGATATTGAACATGAAATACGCATATATTTATCACACATACCACCATGTTTGGACAAAGTCTGTAGTGCAAAACAGGCACATCCTTACCACTGAACAGAAAACTTTGTAATGGACAAACCAGTGGAATAAATATTCGGTTAGTGTTTCATTATTTGGATAGATAGCTATTTTCGTATGTAAAAAGACTTTTACATGATGTGCTCGTAACTTAGGCCAGACGTACCGTTTAGCAGAATTTGAGTAGATTACATCTGCAAACTTAATTAGACATATTAGGGCCCAACCTGAGGTACGAAAAGTTGAGGCCAGGGTGCCTTAGACTCTGGGGGTCCGCCACCCGAGCTTGGTATGTCTGTGGGGTCCGTAGGGTAAAAAAGGTTGAAAACCTCTGCCCTAGATGTTAGTTTATACCCTAGATGTTAGTTTATACCGGGGATGTTAGTTTATACCCTGGATGTCAGTTTATACCCTGGATGTCAGTTTATACCCTGGATGTTAGTTTATACCCTAGATGTTAGTTTATACCCTAGATATTAGTTTATACCCTAGATGTTAGTTTATACCGGGGGGTGTTAGTTTATACCAGGGATGTTAGTTTATACCGGGGGGTGTTAGTTTATACCCTGGGTGTTTGTTTATACCGGGGATGTTAGTTTATACCCTGGATGTCAGTTTATACCCTAGATGTTAGTTTATACCGGGGATGTTAGTTTATACCGGGGATGTTAGTTTATACCCGGGATGTTAGTTTATACCCTGGGTGTTTGTTTATACCCGGGATGTTAGTTTATACCCGGGATGTTAGTTTATACCGGGGGTGTTAGTTTATACCCGGGATGTTAGTTTATAACCAGGATGTTAGTTTATACCCGGGATGTTAGTTTATACTGGGGATGTTAGTTTATACCCTTGATGTTAGTTTATACCGGGGGTGTTAGTTTATACTCTGGATTTTAGTTTATACCCTTGATGTCAGTTTATACCCTGGATGTTAGGTTATACCCTGGATGTTAGTTTATACCGGGGATGTTAGTTTATAACGGGGATGTTAGTTTATAACGGGGATGTTAGTTTATACCCGGGATGCTAGTTTATACCGGGGGGTGTTAGTTTATACCCGGGATGTTAGTTTATACCCTGGATGTTGGTTTATACAAAATAGAGAGTTGAAAATTAATTTATGTAAGTATATCCCATGCAATGATTCATCAGTTTCCAACAAAATGTATTACAATGTAACTATACTCGTGTATTACAGTGTAACTATACTAGTGTATTACAGTGTAACTATACTCGTGTATTACAGTGTAACTATACTCGTGTATTACAGTGTACCTATACTCGTGTATTACAATGTAACTATACTCGTGTATTACAATGTAACTATACTCGTGTATTACAGTGTACCTATACTCGTGTATTACAATGTAACTATACTCAGTGTATTACAGTGTAACTATACTCGTGTATTACAGTGTAACTATACTCATGTATTACAGTGTACTTATACTCGTGTATTACAATGTAACTATACTCTTGTATTACAATGTAACTATACTCGTGTATTACAATGTAACTATACTCAGTGTATTACAGTGTAACCACAATTGTATAATACAATGTAGCTGACTTTCCAAACATCCATCAAATAATGAGCCACAAGTCACCACTTGGTCCTGCCATCCAGTAATGAGCCACAAGTTGCCACTTGATTCAGTAATGTGCCACAAGCTACCACTTGGTTTAGTAACGAGCCACAAGTTAACGTTTGATTCAGTAATGAGCCACATGTGACAACTTTGTCCAGTGATTGACATGCCTTGTCCTGTGAGCAGACCTCGGACATTTCCTCACAACCACAGCTTCAGTCCGCCAAAGTTGCCAGATTGATTGTGCCAAGGAAGATTTTAATGATCAGAACTCATATCTGGCTGTCACTTGCACCTTCTGTCTCCCCACCACCGCCCTTGCACATTCACATGTCACACAGATATTCAGGCACGAAGACAGCAGACAAGTGAACACATTAACAAGAGCCACCAAAAAAAAGTGGCATTAAGTTCTAACGCCAACAGCACAAATCACAGAGGGGCGAGCAAAAAAATAACAGATGTGTCTCACAGAAGGGCAAACTGTTCAAACAACTGATGACTTAATCCTTGACTGTGTGTATAAATACAATTAAGAGACATATATTATAAATAACACGATGTAAACAGACATGTAAGTGTTCAATGAGTATTTAAAATTACACGCCATTCTTCAAATTAAGGTATTGGAAATATAACAGAGATTTTCATTAGAATACTATTAAAGGTGAACATAACACATCATAATGAATACAAAATGACTTAGTGTTTGGAAGAATACATGACGTTTCAGACAACACATCTTAAACGAAATAATTTGGGGCTTGGCATAAGACATTTCTCACACGATACAAACTTAATGTTTGTCATGAAAAGTAAACCGTTCGTGTGTACACAGACGTATTCACTTGGTTCCACCGTGAGTCATCACTGACCCATGAGGTCAAGAGCATATAACTAGATACACATCAAGGTCCGATAAATTTGGTGTACAGCCATGAGTAAAATGGAGCGGTCTGATGTCCGTCATAATGGCTGCCTGGTGGGTGGTGGCTCACTTCAAGACATACATCCAGGGAAGGGCGGGGTAGCACGAGGAATCAACAAATTACTTACGCCAGTAACGATTGAGAGACCAGAACGAGGCACGTCGGAGGACTTCTTGAAATAGGGGTTGAAAGGTCATAACAATCAATACATGATATTCAATCGGTTCTCTCACCCCCACCCTTCTCTCATATTTTATTATTTTTTTGAAATAGCTCTGATCGCGTGATCCTGCACAACTGATTCAAGTCTTTGCACGTTCAGAAACGATAATTTATTTCATTGGATAAGAACAACAAGAAGTTTGAGAACACCCGACTGTAGATAACACCCGGCTGTAGAGAACAACCGACTGTAGAGAGCACCCGGCTGTAGATAACACCCGGCTGTAGAGAACACCCGACTGTAGATAACACCCGGCTGTAGAGAACACCCGGCTGTAGAGAATACCCGACTGTATAGAACATCCACACACATTCAGAGAATCTTTCCGGTTACTTAAAAATATGACGCTTGCTGAACAAATCTAGAAACGTTTTTTTATTGGGGGGGGGATTTTTTAAAACCATTTTTTGTAGGTTATTGTATGGCACTTGGCGCATGAATCTACATATGGTATGGCACTTGGCGCATGAATCTACATATGGTATGGCACTTGGCGCATGAATCTACATATGGTATGGCACTTGGCGCATGAATCTACATATGGTATGGCACTTGGCGCATGAATCTACATATGGTATGGCACTTGGCGCATGAATCTACATATGGTATGGCACTTGGCGCATGAATCTACATATGGTATGGCACTTGGCGCATGAATCTACATATGGTATGGCACTTGGCGCATGAATCTACATATGGTATGGCACTTGGCGCATGAATCTACATATGGTATGGCACTTGGCGCATGAATCTACATATGGTATGGCACTTGGCGCATGAATCTACATATGGTATGGCACTTGGCGCATGAATCTACATATGGTATGGCACTTGGCGCATGAATCTACATATGGTATGGCACTTGGCGCATGAATCTACATATGGTATGGCACTTGGCGCATGAATCTACATATGGTATGGCACTTGGCGCATGAATCTACATATGGTATGGCACTTGGCGCATGAATCTACATATGGTATGGCACTTGGCGCATGAATCTACATATGGTATGGCACTTGGCGCATGAATCTACATATGGTATGGCACTTGGCGCATGAATCTACATATGGTATGGCACTTGGCGCATGAATCTACATATGGTATGGCACTTGGCGCATGAATCTACATATGGTATGGCACTTGGCGCATGAATCTACATATGGTATGGCACTTGGCGCATGAATCTACATATGGTATGGCACTTGGCGCATGAATCTACATATGGTATGGCACTTGGCGCATGAATCTACATATGGTATGGCACTTGGCGCATGAATCTACATATGGTATGGCACTTGGCGCATGAATCTACATATGGTATGGCACTTGGCGCATGAATCTACATATGGTATGGCACTTGGCGCATGAATCTACATATGGTATGGCACTTGGCGCATGAATCTACATATGGTATGGCACTTGGCGCATGAATCTACATATGGTATGGCACTTGGCGCATGAATCTACATATGGTATGGCACTTGGCGCATGAATCTACATATGGTATGGCACTTGGCGCATGAATCTACATATGGTATGGCACTTGGCGCATGAATCTACATATGGTATGGCACTTGGCGCATGAATCTACATATGGTATGGCACTTGGCGCATGAATCTACATATGGTATGGCACTTTGCGCATGAATCTACATATGGTATGGCACTTGGCGCATGAATCTACATATGGTATGGCACTTGGCGCATGAATCTACATATGGTATGGCACTTGGCGCATGAATCTACATATGGTATGGCACTTAGCGCATGAATCTACATATGGTATGGCACTTGGCGCATGAATCTACATATGGTATGGCACTTAGCGCATGAATCTACATATGGTATGGCACTTGGCGCATGAATCTACATATGGTATGGCACTTGGCGCATGAATCTACATATGGTATGGCACTTGGCGCATGAATCTACATATGGTATGGCACTTAGCGCACGAATCTACTTATTGTATGACACTTGGCGCATGAATCTACCTGGCTTCATTTTATCTATGCATTATGTCTTTATGAGAAATCAAAATTGTTCAAGTAAATATAAATAGTCAACATTTTCAAAACAGAACAAACAAAATTAAATTCTTTAAAACTCCAAAAAATAAATAATCCAGAGCTAATTTATACCTACCAGAGCTAATTTATTTCTATTTTTTTTTTATCAACATCAGGTCAACACGAATCAAGTGGAACAAAAAAAATGTTTAGATAAATAATAGCATGAGACCAACCATAACACTTAAAACAAATACTGAAATAAATAAAACAAAACAACAGACGAGAATATAAACAATGTAGCAGACAATGTAGCAGTCGATGTAATGTCAACAAATATCATGGGGGCTATAATTGGTGAGGTTTTCAAACCAGCAGCAATGACTAAACCTTTATTACCCTCAACACGGCTCATTATCTTAGCTAAACATAGCTGACTGCCCCATTAGGTTGGGGAACTGGAGACAGGGAGAGAGATGGTGTTGTTATTGTTGGAGTTGGTTGTTTTCTATGATGACCCAGTGCTACTAAACACATCTGATAATCATTTCAGTTAAAGCACTGCTGCTCTGAACTTTGGAAAACATAATTTATGTGTTTCAGAAGTGACCATGTGATGGTCTGACTGACCACGTTAGTGTGGTGTCTAGTGACTGACCATTATGTAATGGGATCGATGATGATTCACTGACTGACCATGGTATGTGATGGCTGTGAAGACGACCAACTGACTGGCCATGGTATGTGGTGGCTGTGAAGATGATCAACTGACCAGGCTATGTGGTGGCTGTAAAGACGATCAACTGACCAGGCTATGTGGTGGCTGTAAAGACGATCAACTGACCAGGCTATGTGGTGGCTGTAAAGACGACCAACTGACCAGGCTATGTGGTGGCTTAAAGACGATCAACTGACCAGGCTATGTGGTGGCTGTAAAGACGATTAACTGACCAGGCTATGTGGTGGCTGTAAAGACGATTAATTGACCAAGCTATGTGGTGGCTGTAAAGACGATCAACTGACCAAGCTATGTGGTGGCTGTAAAGACGATCAACTGACCAGGCTATGTGGTGGCTGTGAAAAAGATCAACTGACTAACCATGGTATGTGTTGGCCGTGAAGACGATCAACTGACCAGGCTATGTGGTCGCTGTGAAGACGATCAACTGACCAAGATATGTAGTCGTGGTGAAAATGATTAACTGTGTAGTAATTAATGATTACTGAATGACTGACCTACCACGATTTAAGTGACAATGATATATAAAATGATTAATCAAGACTATCACTTATATATATATATGTGGCTTTAGTTTCTTTGTAGCTCAGCGGCGGACAAACTGGTCAACATGCTCCATGGTGACACGGGATTGAGTCCCCTGAATAACAATGTTTGTGAAGGCGATCAACAACTGCCACACAAGTCTACAATTCAGAATACTAGACCCACAGATTATATTTCATAAACAAAGTCAATTAGCGTTGTGTTTACTAGCTTTTTGTTTAGTAGCAATGTGTTTACTAGCGTTGTGTTAAAAGGCTTTTTTTAACGAAACATGTGGTTACCAACCTTTTTTTAAGAGGCATTTGGTACCAAGCTTTTTTTTAACAAGGTTGTGTTTACTAGGTTGTGTTCAACAAAATTGTGATGGAAATGTTTTGAGGTAAGTAAAAGATCTAATTGTTTTTAACGGTGCTTTTATTTCACTAACAAAAAAATTGTGAAATGTATTAAATATGAAGCGCGAAACACAATACACATATCAAGTATGTCAACTACTACTGATAAGTGTGTAGAACCAGACACGATAATGTGTAGAATCAGACAAGATAAGTGTGTAGAACCAGACACGATAAGTGTGTAGAATCAGACAAGATAAGTGTGTAGAACCAGACACGATAAGTGTGTAGAATCAGACAAGATAAGTGTGTAGAATCAGACAAGATAAGTGTGTAGAATCAGACACGATAAGTGTGTCGAACTAGACAAGATAAGTGTGTAGAACTATCTGAGTTAAGGATCTTAGTGTATGCACTGAACCTAACAACACAAGGACTCGAATGTGTGAAGACAATAACAAATTATCAACTTAAAGTAATCAGATATGACCTGGTTGAAGTAATATAGTTAGTACAGAGAGAAAATCAGTTAAATAAACGCTTGTTTAAAGTCAAGGTCAGTTTGAGCTTTATTACAGTCTACCTGTTATTTCTCCCAGAGCTGAGGGTCACTGTGACCTAATAAATAAGACAAAAATACCCAAAATAAGCCATAAAGAGATCGATGCACTTTTATTGATTTCTTTACATCGAACACATCTTTGTGGTCAATTAGTAGACATTCGATTTCATGGCTTTACTAAGTGAATGACATGTTCAATAAAGAATGCAAGAAATGTCCATTTAATAGCAACTGTGTTGTAACCTCAGCCCAAATAAGCACAAATACAAGTCAATAAAGTGAAGCAAAAAATAAAATAATAATTTAAGTAACCGAAACAATATGTAGATACATTTAGAACACAAGGATCATTCACAAGAAGACAACATGCCAACATTGAGAAATATTAAAATAAATTGCCAAGGAAAAATACCAATAAGCTGCATGACAATAACAAAAAGGGGTTTTACGGTAATCATAGGCACAAGTACTTACGTATTTCTCCTGGCACCACTGTAGGGATAGGAAGTGGTTACACGTTATTTACTGTAAGTCATCCTTATAGATGTAACATTGTACATATGTTTAAATTGGATGGCTGGCAAGAACTTTTTTTTTAAATTATGATTTACAGCTGCATGGGGGGGGGGGTGTAATTTAGTACTGCTGATGTCAGAAAATTATTTCCCGTATTTCCAAATCGTTAATTTTAAGTCTGATAAATCAAAATGGTCAGGGGTCACGGAAAGTTAGAATTCACCAGGCAGCTGTCCATCTGGCTGGTCATTTACAGTCAGAAATAAAAAAAAAACCACATTCAGCATGCAATGTAGCCAACATGAACAGATAAACACTAACACACACACACACACACACACACACACACAATACCTACTTAATGGCTGTGCTCGTCATACAACCCATCCCCGTGACATCAAAAGTTTGAAAATTGTGGGCGAAGTTTTTCAAATCAATACATGTTCCAGCTATAAAGAATCAATGATCCAGGTGGAAGTTCTATACATATTTACGCCCCCTTTCCTTACGTTTTTTTTTTAAAAAGTATTTTACAAACATTAACAATCTTTTATGTTTCAAGACGTTTTGAATTTGTACTGATTTGGTCAAAATGACTCTATTGGTGTCTCAGGGAAATTCCTCTCCTGAACCCCTCTAGTACACCACTGCAATGGTCACATTTCTTTATAATGTTTCTAAATTACTAGATGACAGAACATGAACTAACTTCATATATACTGTTCATCATTCAATGACAACAACACGTATACACAAACAAACGTACATTGTATCATTCAACTAAACACTGACAGGATGAGGATACAACAACACGTATACACAAACAAACGTACATTGTATCATTCAACTAAACACTGACAGGATGATGATACAAGAAGAGAGGAAAGCGGGATGCACATTTATATATGTAAGGCACACTCAAGCAAAATGTGGACTAGATGAAACACACTGAGAGAGACGATGTTAGGACAACAGCAAACTGTGAGCAGTAGGATGATAATGGAGACACACTAACAAACTTAAGTGAGCGATCACATTGCCTACCACAACATCTTCATCTGAGTTATTATCTACTCAGTTATTGTGTTGGTTGGGAAAGGGGGGGGTCAATTATACGGGTATCAAGGTGTAGTGACCCACACCCCTTGTATCTGGCAACTACAAAATATGCTGAAACCCTCACACGGAAAAAAACAACAACGTTAAAGAGAGTAAGCGTAAGATGTTGAGCCAACAGCTGTTACCTATAGGTGGGAGAGGAAACAAAGGGGGGGGGGAAGGGCAATGACAACAGATGATGTCATTAATTAAAGGCGCTAATAATACGTTGTTTGATAACAGATGTGTATAACAGGAGGTATGATACCTGTGTTGAACTTAAAGGGCGCATGAGAATAAGATTTGGTATTTAATAGGGTGTGTGTAACATTTTTTGTATTTATATGTGTTATAAATTATGTTGTATGGTACTTGATATATATGATAACAGGTTTCTGAACTAGATAGATATGATACCAGATGTTATAAACTTGATATATATGATAACAGGCGTTCTGAACTAGATAGCTATGATATCAGATGTTATAAACTTGATAGATATGATAACAGATGTTGTACTGAACTTGACGGATATGATAACAGATGTTGTACTGAGCTTGATAGATATGATAACAGATGTTGTACTGAGCTTGATAGATATGATAACAGATGTTGTACTGAGCTTGATAGATATGATAACAGATGTACTGAGCTTGATAGATATGATAACAGATGTTGTACTGAGCTTGATAGATATGATAACAGATGTTGTACTGAGCTTGATAGATATGATAACAGATGTTGTACTGACAATGTTAACGCTCACTGTCTCCATTAGCCTTGACCTAATAACCTACTTGCTCTGTAAGGAACACCACCCACAGTGGGGATCCCTGGCCCCAAGACAGTCACTACAAGATGTGTATTGTGAGCAGTTCTCTACCTTCATCTGGACTACCTGATGAGTAAAAACAAAATAACATGTCAAGTATTAGACACAGGTTCAAACAAATAATATATTTTAAAATACAAATTTTAAAAGTAAAAAAAAAGGTTAAAGTTTAACTTAAACGCATCTTTGAAAACAAACCAATCAGATTGATTTAAAAATCTAGAGAAAGGGAAGACGGGGGGGAAGGGGGGGGGACAGTAATAACTTTTGGCAATAACAATGTAGTGACTCACTACGGCATTCAAATAAATGTGTACACTCGGTGCTATACACAAAGAAATGTGTACACTCGGTGCTATACACAAATAAATATGTACACTCGGTGCTATACACAAAGAAATGTGTACACTCGGTGCTATACACAAATAAATGTGTACACTCGGTGCTATACACAAATAAATGTGTACACTCGGTGCTATACACAAAGAAATGTGTACACTCGGTGCTATACACAAAGAAATGTGTACACTCGGTGCTATACACAAAGAAATGTGTACACTCGGTGCTATACACAAATAAATGTGTACACTCGGTGCTATACACAAATAAATGTGTACACTCGGTGCTATACACAAAGAAATGTGTACACTCGGTGCTATACACAAAGAAATGTGTACACTCGGTGCTATACACAAATAAATGTGTACACTCGGTGCTATACACAAATAAATGTGTACACTCGGTGCTATACACAAAGAAATGTGTACACTCGGTGCTATACACAAATAAATGTGTACACTCGGTGCTATACACAAAGAAATGTGTACACTCGGTGCTATACACAAAGAAATGTGTACACTCGGTGCTATACACAAATAAATGTGTACACTCGGTGCTATACACAAATAAATGTGTACACTCGGTGCTATACACAAAGAAATGTGTACACTCGGTGCTATACACAAATAAATGTGTACACTCGGTGCTATACACAAAGAAATGTGTACACTCGGTGCTATACACAAAGAAATGTGTACACTCGGTGCTATACACAAAGAAATGTGTACACTCGGTGCTATACACAAAGAAATGTGTACACTCGGTGCTATACACAAATAAATGTGTACACTCGGTGCTATACACAAAGAAATGTGTACACTCAGTGCTATACACAAATCTCTTCTTTATTTGGTTACTACAAAAAGAACCACTCGATCTCTGTTATAGTTTAATACACTCAGTGCTATACACACATCTCTTCACTCGATCTGCTATAGTTTAATACACTCAGTGCTATACACACATCTCTTCACTCGATCTGTTATAGTTTAATACACTCAGTGCTATGCTATACACACTTCTCTTCACTCGATCTGTTATAGTTTAATACACTCAGTGCTATTACCACATCACTTCACTCGATCTCTGTTATAGTTTAAAACAACAACAAACGTTTAATCTGGTGTTAATTAAATCAATTTAGAATTATCCGCCAGTTTAACAGATTTTTTAAATAAAACTTTGCTGGTGCTGTGATATAGGGCTGGTTGATTTATTATCAAAATGAGTTATCATGACATGTTAAAAGGATATTGTTGTGTATGTGTTAACCATATTTACTACAATTTCAGGATTGAACTTTGTATGAAAAACGCGCAAAAAAAACATAAGTGTACATAAAAATGGCCATTATTGGTTTAAATACTTTTAAAACGTATGTATTTTGAAAAAAATATAATTCGTGTATTAAAAACGATCTAAGTTGGCAACATCTCATATCTAAGATTGTTAGACGTGCATATACTGATAGGCCCTTTAATTATATTTGCTGCACTGTATAAAGTTTGAGATTCTATGCTTCATATTTAGAATTGAGTCCACGGTAATACAAGGTAATACTCATTGAAATATAGAGAGTAAATGAAGAATACTAACTGAAATATAGTGTAAATGATGAATACTGTTTGAAATATAGAGTGTAAATGATGAATACTTTTTGAAATATAGAGTGTAAATGATGAATACTGTTTGAAATATAGAGTGTAAATGATGAATACTGTTTGAAATATAGAGTGTAAATGATGAATACTGTTTGAAATATTGAGTGTAAATGATGAATACTGTTTCCTGTTTAAAATATTAATCATAGTTTCTTACCCGCGCCTAGATTCGATAACTGTATTCAACAAGTGTAAAGTTTAAAAAAGTTTCTGTGGTTAGAAATATGAGAAGTTTAAGTCTATGTTAAAATGTAAAAATAAAATATTATCATTCAAACTCAAATGTTGTCTTTTTTTAAGTAGTCCAACAAAAACAATTTTAATAATAAAAAATTGGCCGACGATAAGAAATTCTGTTAATAAAATTCTTTTTAAAAGTCGATCTAATATTTTTTTTAATTCTGCTAAATTTGTACATAAATAAAATTTTCAACCAACCTATTATTTTATGTTTTTAAATTACATCATAAGACCAACTGACTATGACACAAGTTTAAGTTCAAAATAATCGAGCAATGTTTAATATTATTAAATACAAATAACTATTTATAATGGGGGAATGTGTACAGTATAGACTTTACATGTTCAGCTACGAATATCTTTCAAGAATAATATTTTTTTGATAATTTACCCTTTAGGGTGTTGTAAGGAAAATAAACAAAACAACTTATTAGTTTTGTCAATTTCGTTCACAAAATAAAAGAAATGGATCTCAAAGCTAAACAATAGACAATCTCTATACAAATATTTTGCAAGTCTATGAATGCAAAAATCAGAACAAAGGAAAATAAACCCTAGCTTATTAAAGAACGAAGTTCAGAAGAAACTGGGATTTATCCAAGATATATGGGCAAGTGGGATATGTCCATGATATATATATAGGCAAGTGGGATATGCTCATGATATATAGGCAAGTGTGATATGTCCATGATATAGAGGCAAGTCGGATATGTCCATGATATATAGGCAAGAAGAATAATGAAAATCAAAGCTAATAACTCCTATATATATATATATATATATATATATATATATATATATATATATATACCATGAATCCACCACCGATACTATTTGGTTTTGGTGGAAAACTGTCAACTTATCTCTCACAAAACTCAGATTTATTGATTTTTTAATTCATGTTTCTTCACACAACAACATGGCTGAACAGTAACTTTACACACAACAACATGGCTGAACAGTAACTTTACACACAACAACATGGCTGAACAGTAACTTTACACACAACAACATGGCTGAACAGTAACTTTACACACAACAACATGGCTGAACAGTAACTTTACACACAACAACATGGCTGAACAGTAACTTTACAAAAAAAATGACTAGACCTCTTTTCATTACCTCCCTCCCACACACACACCGACATGCACTCTTCAAACTCTACTCACCAATTACTGATCAGTATTCACTCTAAGTTTATAAAAACCAGAGGTATCATATTTTCAGAGCATCCATCTAAGCCTGCTGGAAAGGTCAGTTCTGATTTCTAAGAGATTGTCAAAGGTCATCTCCTCCTGGAGATTACGGTGGGAGGGGCAATCAATCTATCTGACCAGCGGACTAATCAAGTCCATCATGTACTGGTGCCCACACCCTGGGTGACCAAAGTATTTTTATATCAATATCCCCACAACCTCCCCCTCACCAGTGATTTGTGATCAACAAACATTGGCACCCCACAGATATGGGGCTTTGACATGTCGCTGTCATCATAAAGTCTATACACCAGACACTTTGAGAACAGGGTTTACAAGAAACAGTTGATTGTACGAGAGTCTATACACCAGACTTTGAGAACAGGGTTTACAAGAAACAGTTGATTGTACGAGAATCTATACACCAGACTTTGAGAACAGGGTTTACAAGAAACAGTTGATTGTACCAGAGTCTATACACCAGACACTCTGACAACAGAATGTACAGTAACCATAAGTTTATCGATTGATGCCCAAGACAGAATAAGTTGACATTTTACTGAGTGTTTTTCAACGAAGGTTTGCCCCATATTTCAAGTGGAAAAATAAAAAGATGTCAATTATCAAATCAATAATATCATCGACTGTCAGAGGCTCAACGTTAATATCAAAATAGACTCTACACAGAACTAGACTTGACAGTGACACTGTGTAAATATCTCTACATAGAACTAGACTAGACACTAACAATGTGTAAATATCTCTACACAGAACTATACTTAGACACTAACACTGTGTAAATATCTCTACACAGAACTAGACTTGACACTGTGTAAATATCTCTACACAGAACTATACTTAGACACTAACACTGTGTAAATATCTCTACACAGAACTAGACTTGACACTGTGTAAATATCTCTACACAGAACTAGACTTGACACTGTGTAAATATCTCTACACAGAACTAGACTTGACACTGTGTAAATATCTCTACACAGAACTATACTTGACACTAACACTGTGTAAATATCTCTACACAGAACTAGACTAGACACTGTAAATATATCTAAACAGAACTATACTTTACACTAACAGTATCATAATACAACTAGACTTGACATGTGCACTATATACACCCGCAGTAGCTAATCTAACTATGCACCCCCGAAATAGTCTCACGGAAGTCACGAGTTTTAGTTACTTTGCCTACACGTTCACTGCAGTGTTGCTATATTGTGTTTCCCGCCAGTTCGGGTGGTGTTTTTCCGGCATCGGCGGGAGGTTTAGCTGACTGGTGGCTTGGCGTCCAACGTCCAATTTGAGTAAATATTAAATGAGGCATAAAATATAAATTACAAGTAAATGTTGACATTTCATTTTAATTTGACTCATCTGGTTTACTTCCGGTTTCTGATTGGGTTTCAGCACGTTTTTTTGTCACAGAGGCGTACCTAGGATGGGGGAAGGGGTGATCTAAATTCGAAAGTCCCCTCGGCCCCAGCTTGAGGGGGCCCCCAAAATATTTTTTACATTAATATTGAGTACATTATTTCATATCATGGTGTCGAAGGTATAAGTGCAGGGGCCCCGAAGAGGCCAAGCTCCCGGACCTCAAATCCCTAGGTTCGGCATTGCTTTGTCAACATCTGGTAACACTGCCTATATACCATGGACTTTGATGATATAATGGTCTTCCATAGCACTGGCTCGGTAAGGACTCAAGAGATACGAACTCACCCCTCATAAGGAGAGAGAATTCTCCAGTGTTACAATACAGCTGAGAACGAAATGTTCAGTTCTTGTCTTTATCAAAACTATGGACATTTACTCGCCAAGAGCAATAAATCTTCTCTATAAATATCATAATCTAAGGTGAGATAATCTTTCATAAAAATGCATTAAGATAATATCCCTGTTATAACTCAAAGCTCAAGTTCTGTATAAAGCTTACCAAAAAGGCAGGACGACAGACAGTGTTGGGAGTATGTCATACATCATATGGTGAGGGTAGTGGCTGTAAGTCACAGGGAAGACGACAGACAGTGTTGGGAGTATGTCAGACATCACATGGTGAGGGTAGTGGCAGTAAGTCACAGGGAAGAAGAACAGTCTTCTAAATTTAGTATCCTAACATTTGGAAGAAAACGGGGAATGTGGTCGCACGTTTAGTGTTGGTATTCTATTAACACAATCTGGGAGAGAGGGGGGTTAAAGTTATGGCACACACACACACACACACACAACTCGTGCGGAGGGCCAATACACCAAGACAGATGGGATTAACAACACATCGCTGCTGGAAGACAAATGGCCGGATTATACAAGCATTGATTCTACATAAATTGTATCTCATACTACTAATGTAGTAGAGAGTCAATGATAGAGAGTGAGGAGTGTGGGAGAGGGTTAGGGGAGAGTGGGAGTAAGAAATGGAAGTGATGGTGAAAGATAAATGATAATCCTTGAATTATCTCCAAACATGACAAAAACTTCCAAGTGAAACTATTCATTATATTATCTAAAGAAATAAAAAGTACTTTACATAAATGAATAAAACTATTGTTAGAGTAAGGGATATACTATCAGTAGCTGTTGACACATTTACATTACACACATTATACACTTTAAACACGAAGCAAATACATATCAATTAAAACATCCAAACATACAAGTTTCAGATTGTATCAATGTCAAGTATACAAGTTTCAGATTATATCAATGTCAAGTATACACGTTTCAGATTATATCAATGTCAAGTATACAAGTTTCAGATTATATCAATGTCAAGTATACAAGTTTCAGATTATATCAATGTCGTCAATTATACAAGTTTCAGATTGTATCAATGTCAAGGGAGACAGTCCATAAATCTTTTTAATTGGAAATGAATTTTCATTAAAAAGTTATAAGCGTACACACATTTCTGAAATGAAATCCTAAAAATTCTAATAAATAAAAAAAAAATACGTGTTACATCAATACATTTTTCTTCTTTTGTAAGCAATATAAATCAAATGGAGTTTGTTTTAATGTCATTTGCATTGGTCAGCCATAACAGACAAAACAAAAAAACACGCTGAAACGTTTGACAAACAAATCTCTCGATTTAAAATTTAACTAAAAATATAAAAAAAGATCTTTCCTGTTTCTAAATAAGTTGAAAGCATTTTTTATTTCCTTAACCTTTATCTGAAACAAACGACAGAACACACAAATAATAACAACCTCCCGACACACAGACACATAAACAGAGGGACAAAAGACAACTCCCTCCAACCTCTTCCTGTGAAGCTACATTAATCCCGCAGCAAATTAAAGATAAATAGACATTTCAAGGCTAGTGGACAGAATAAAAAGGGGACAAACAAACAGAGTAACAATCATACAGACTCTCTTCACCCTATTAGTGGACAGGGCTACTTTTTTTAAATTTTTTACTTCAGAGTAATACCGGCTTGAAGAAATGTAAACAGAAGAATCTCAGTATCTCCCTTTTTTTTGTTAATGTTCTTAGCAAAAGTCGATACATACAATTATTTCCCTTTAACAGTCCACACTAAGTTTACTTCATTCACACTTTCCTGATTAGAATTTATATGAGTGCATATACACACACACACACAAACAGTTAAGACTCCACCACACACACGGCACTGATGGCGATGCTATATATGTATACACACAGTTTGTTTAGCTTACAATCTGATTACAATGTAGCACGAAGCGTATATTTGGGTATATTTCTTTTTCCGATCCATGGAAGGGTGGGCAAACTACGGCCCGCGGGCCGCCCATCAGAGTATATTATGAGGCCCGTATGCATTTACATGTTCCAATCATATGTCGATTTTATTTATTTTTTTTTGTTTAGAGTTTTTTGCTATATTTTTCTTAAATTTTATTCCAACTATTGGACTTCAATCTAGGGATATTAAAATCGGTTTTATGGCTCCAGAATAGTAGTTAGAGTTTGCTCATTCGTCTTCATAATTATTATGAATTGTAAAGTCTTTTTACCAAATTAGCAACTGATTTAGTTCGTATTTCAAAATGTATTGTGCTTGTGTTATAGAGTGTGAATGTGAAATAAAATGACAAGTACATGGTTATTATAATTATTTTATATTTTCATTCGTTGTAAATTGTAACTGAAATAGACAAAATATACAGGCGGCCCGCCGATAACAATCAAGTTTTTAATGAGGCCCTCCGTTGAAAAAAGTTTGCCCACCACTGCCTTAAAGGATTTACAGTTCATCTCTTGACTCAGCGGTCGGCAACCTTTCGGACCTCAAGGCACACTAAAATCGTGAGCTGCGGACCACTTAAAGTATTTGTTACATTCCCGTGTGTTTACTTTATAAATGTGTGCGTGGTACTAGGAATGTAAATAAAAAGAGGACTTGTATTTTTACTCCTAGCAACATTTGATTGCCGACCACTAGGTGGCGTTACTCTAAATCATTTCAATATTAAACATGTACGCACTATAGTGGAAATATAGTGGACATTTCAGGGACATTTGATTTCTTAAAAGCCACTGAAAGACATGTTAAACTCTTGAGATACTATAAACTACTAAAGGAAGTGCCTCTCTTTTATCCCAAAAATAGCCGAAGGTGCAATGACCGTGAAGGCACCGCGGGAGACTTGGAGGGAACTTAAACCGGAGAAATTATCTCGGACATAGTCGACAGTCGTGCTATTTACCGTACGAACATCCATCTACTGACATAAATGTACTGGGTTCGATCCCGTAGACTTACGCCTCGCTGATGTGACTCACAAGTGACATGGGAAGGGGGGGCACGATTTTAACATTACCTTGTTAACATGGGTGAGGGACTGGAGAAGAAAGATGTTAACATGGGTGAGAGACTGGAGAAGAAAGATGTTAACATGGGTGAGAGACTGGAGAAGAAAGATGTTAACATGGGTGAGAGACTGGAGAAGAAAGATGTTAACATGGGTGAGAGACTGGAGAAGAAAGATGTTAACATGGGTGAGAGACTGGAGAAGAAAGATGTTAACATGGGTGAAAGACTGGAGAAGAAAGATGTTAACATGGGTGAAAGACTGGAGAAGAAAGATGTTAACATGGATGAGAGACTGGAGAAGAAAGATGTTAACATGGATGAGAGACTGGAGAAGAAAGAAGTTAACATGGGTGAGAGACTGGAGAAGAAAGAAGTTAACATGGGTGAGAGACTGGAGAAAACATTTGTGGGCATGGAAACTGACTGTGAAGAAATAAAATTAAAATGGAAAGCTGTGAGAGTTGTTAGGCCCTCTGTCATACATGTGCTGCCATAGATATAAAAGACATATATCTTTGGGTGCTGGTAAGTTAGAAAATATAAATAAATGAAATGGACATGACGTAATCTCCGGTGACCGCTCTTGGAAACCGGAAGATAAAATTGTTTAAAAACTATCCTGTTCCTGTTGATGGCAGTTACTATTTATAGCTCTGTGAGCATCACATTTTTGTCTAATCTGTCAAGGCAAACTTTACATGTACATGAAGTGATACGCTATCACATTTTTACATGAGACGATAACCCCAGCCTATAACTACAGTTTTACATGAGACGATAACCCCAGCCTATAACTACAGTTTTAAATGAGACGATAACCCCAGCCTATAACTACAGTTTTACATGAGACGATAACCCCAGCCTATAACTACAGTTTTACATGAGACGATAAACCCAGCCTATAACTATCATTAACAATTTACAAAACAACAACAACCGATATGGACAAAAATGACAATAAATTTGAAGGAAAGTATTATTGAAATGATTATCTACTATAATCCGTTCTGTGGCTAATGTAATGTATGGTATAAGACAACTTTGTCATATGGCAATGACGACGGATAACGCGAAAACAGTGTTGTTTATCAATTCTAAGACACATGGAAAGTGATTTCTATGACAATCAGGTGAATATGTTTTATGTAAAATATGTTTTATGTGTAGTACGACATTTGTGTTGACGTAGCAAGTGTTGTGACAACTGTGACGTCACATCCATTAAAAGGTTACCAAGATGTTGAGCGCTACACGTTACATTTAGTTTGTAACCAAGTTGATGTTTTCTTTTATCATTTCATTAACAGCGGTGTGAGTAAAGAATTTCTGAGCCAGTCGTAGAGTTTAAAAAGTCTGTGTGTGTGTGTGGGGGGTACATTTGTTCCCACAGATATCACACCAGTGTATTTATCAACTCACGTCAGAATGTATATATCATCCAGGACATATCCCATAAACCAACACAACTACAGACTGTATATCAACTGGATTCAACTCTTGCTGAAGATATCCCCACCCTAACATTTTATCTAGTCACAACTCAGATATAAACAAATGTTAATGAATTAAAAAAAAAACAACTCAAATGCAACTCCATATCAAATTGAGCTGTTGTTAAATATTTCATGATCGTTTGAAGACATTATCGAGTGTATTGAAGCCTAAGAAAATGGCGTGTTTTAAATTCATTCATCATAACCATAAGTATATATATTTATATATATATATATATATATATATATATATATATATATATATATATATATATAAGAAATATGTAGCCAACATAGAAATATAAACTTCAATTATTACGAGAAAAGGATCAACAAACCACATTTCGTGATTTGTACAATAAAAAAATGTAGGTCAGCATATAACATGTAGTGGTGTACAGTTGTATACAAACTCTCAGCTCCTCCAAAATTGTAAGTCATCTACTTTAGTACGACATGTTTACTACATGAGCTGTCAGGAATAAGTACTGTAGTGAATTAGTGTTGTGTTCAGTTGGTACTGTTATACATGTGTCTTTCTCTCTCATATATACAGTGATATCTCAAGATACGAATTAAATTCTTTCCCTAACGTTGCTCGTACGTCCGTATGATCTTATCACAAAGCAATTTTCCCAAATGAAATTAACTAAAGTGGCATTAATACGTTCCAGCCCCAAAAATGTCATCCCAGTTGTTTTTGTTACGTTTTGTTGAGTAAGAAAAATGTTTTTATAAATGTCAAATATTGTATAAAAACATAATAAAAGAGAATGTAGGGTGGAGGCACCACTGTGTGTGTATATATATATATATTTATTGTAGCGCAAAAATATTCACAAAGAACTATGCCATAGTCAAGCAAGGGAATAGTACAACAGGTTCAATGGCAGCGGCACTTAAACAACAGCCGCATGGAAATCATCCTTGACTGTGATTTTTTCTATAAACATGTTTGTGTTTAGTTCTTGTACAAAAATAGCCAACCAATCACAATGTTACCAAACCGGCAACATTCTTACTGTCAAAAGTTTGAAATCAACCAATCAGAGAGACAGTTGACAGACATAAGCCTAGATAATCTCAAACCATATGACAACCGCTGGCAGGGTCGTGACGACACACTCGGGAAAATTTTCCTCTGGGATTAACTCTGTGATTGCCACAGCCAAGGTTATGTTGAAACAAAAATCTCATCAAAATCAACTAAGAAAATGTAAGACATGAAGCCAGGCAGAATAATTCATTACAATCATTTCTTTCACTCCAAAGTAAAAAAAATGAAGTAACAAGTTATTCCTCAACTTCGCAAAGTTCAAGGTGCGTTTAATGACTGACTGCTTTGTATATCGTTTACAGTAAATATACACGTACATGTAGATTAGATTAACCAATCAAATGTACAGCACTACTGTAGACATTATTCTAGACACAACTGAAGACAATAATGTAGACATTATTCTAGACACAACTGTAGACATTATTCTAGACAGTAGTGTAGACATTATTGTAGACAGTACTGTAGACATTATTGTAGGCAGTACTGTAGACATTACTGTAGACAACTGAAGACATTATTGTAGGCACTACAGTATACTTTATCGTAGACACAACTGAAGACACTATTGCAGACAGTACGGTAACACTTTTGCAGACACAATAGTAGACAATATTGAAGACACAATTATATACACATTTACAGACACAATTGTAGACAATACTATTACTGTAGACACTATTGCAGACAGTAGTGTAGACACTATTGCAGATAGTACTGTAGCCACTACTGTTGATACTATTTCTATAAAGACAGTTTTGTAAATGATCTTCTAAAAATTCGGAACATTATGATCATCTCAACAAAAAAGTCCCCTTCCTGTATCTGACGATTTTATTTTTTTGTTAACTGACCGTCAGGGTCAACATAGTGTTTGACAAAGTAATTTCCGCCATTTTCCACTGGACGGCTGCAGCAATCAAAGTGGTCAGAATCCTGGCGGAACTAGCGACACAAGGAAAGAGAATAAAAAATGAGGGAGAGAACAGAAGGATAGAGTTGGATGAAGTATAGACAGAAATAGACTTTCTGGTGAAGTATGTAGAAACAGATTTACTGAGGGGTGAAGCATGTAGAAATAGACTTAGTGATGGTGAATTGTATAAAAAGAGAATACTAACATAAATAGAAGATGAATAGTAAAAAAAAAAAAATACAGTGAAAGACATGAATGAGTAGATCAATAACTAAACAATTCTGTCATAAGTCAGTTGAGTTAGCTGGCAATAATTCTGCCGGGGATGAAATTTAACCCCGGCTCTGCAGAAATTTTTTTTCAACCCCGGCACTGGTTTTTTCTTAAATCGAGCACTGCAACAGATAGCATTTTAATAAGACTAGGTCACTAGCGAGTGCGTTCGTAAATAACCTATGACCTATGACGTCCCGATGGTACAGTTTTTTTTTTTTTTGCAGAATGAGAGCACCGTCGCTATAAATAAAAAAAAATCCTCTATGACGTCATTTCCCGATGAGTGCTGTATCGTGCCTTCGCACTACTAAATGACATAGTAAAGTAGTTATTAGAGCATTTTCGAAAAAAAATATTCTATTGTCCCCGCTTTGTCTGTCCGTCCGTCCGTCCGTCATCACCCTAGATCTCAACAACCATAAGCCCTAGACCCATGATGTATATATCATTTTGTAGGTCTTGGCCTGCCAAGAAATGACTTTTTTCCATTTCGCGATCTGACCTCTCAGGGCCGTAAAAGGGGCCTTAGTACCGTTTTTTACTATATAAGCTATATTAATAAAGGAGCGCTATATCTCAGCAACTATAAGTCCTAGACCCATGATGTATATATCATTTTGTAGGTCTTGGCCTGCCATGTGTACATCAAAAGTTCATTTTGCGATAGGACCTCTGAGGGCCGGGCTTCAGGGCTCCTAAGGGGCTTATATATTATATATACACCTTGTACGTTCAATAACCCGTTCATTTGGTGCGAAATACTGCAGCACGTAGTTTCACCAAGATTTATTAAGAAACTCATCAAATGAAATAGTAAGCTGAGTTTAATTGAAAATATCAGAGCTATGCAACAATGGACGGAGTTTTCGGACGATTAAATGACTATAATTTAGAATGTTTTCAATTATGAGTCCTATTTCAGTAACCACAAACCACTTGTAGTTAGATTTAAGAGACAATAATTTTTTTTCAAATATAAAGAAACGTCTCTATATTTTTTTTTTTTACAAATATATGCATTACACAATTGAATTTATAAACATTTCCAACAAACGTACTGATACATAACATGAAAATGCGCTAACACGTCCTGTGTCCAGAATGGAACAGGCTTAATTGCTTGTTTTTTACTTTTCAGTGTATTTTTTAATGCTTTGTTTTGATTTTAACTATAAATAGAATTCTGGGCAAAACGCTATAAATAAAAATCCTCTGTGACGTCAAATAAAAAAAAAATAATTCTGCACTAGATTTCACGTAAATCGGCTGTGCATTTGATAATCATGCTGAGTTATTATAGTTTGCTAACATTGTGTACTGGAGGTTATTGTTCCCTCGGTGGATTACTTTTTGATGATGGTTTGTTGGTTATGGTAGCCACATCTTTTGACGTATGAAATGTAGGTCGTTTCTGCACATTAAGAAGTTGGCATAAATCAGCACCTAATTAAATTGATTAGGAAGGTGTTTAACATTACACCTAGATTTCCCGGGCAACGCAGAGCTTAATATCTAGTATAATACATTTACGGAGATGTAAGCCAATATATATATATATATATATATATATATATATATATATATATATATATATATATTCCCTGATGTATGCCTATATGTATATTTATTCCCTGATGTATGCCTATATGTATATATATTCCCTGATGTATGCCTATATGTATATTTATTCCCTGATGTATGCCTATATGTATATATATATTCCTGATGTGTGCCTGTATATTTTCATAAATGTATGCCTATATATATTCCCTGATGTGTGCCTAATTCACTCGGGAACACAGAAAAAAATAGTTAACATAAAATTTTATTTCGACATTGCAGCGATACAATCTAAAAATATATTCTATGAGCCAGTCTCGGTAATGAAAGTTTTTCCCCAACTATGTACAAGATAAGGAGTAAGCTCAATGTCCGGATCAATAAGACAGGCAAAATAAACGATTTGACCACCAGGGTCTTAACACAAGACAGCACGTTTTCCACTCATTTCTCTGTGCCGGACAATCAAACATTGGCTGGGTTGTGTGTGTGTGTGTGTGTGGGGGGGGTGATGGAGAGTGCAGCAGTGAAGCCAATAATATGAACGGTTAAATCCATGTCCCCAAGTGGTCACTGTCAGTTCTGGTTGGGTTTAACATGGCCAAGTGACAAGTCGCATTCAAACCTCAATTACCCACAGGGCACATCCGTAGGTCTCTAAAATAATAAAGCATATCATTACACTTAAAGAATAAAGCATATCATTACACAGAGAATGTAATTAATGTCGATGGGGTGTCTGGAGTATCAGTTACAAACAGTGGAATAGATCGACATCAATAGGATTTCTAAAATATTATTTTTATAACACTATACAAATAGAATCCCTGCATTTTTAATTGTATAAACAGTGGTCAGTATATCAGTATGAGCACACACATTACAATATGAACAGATAGATAATAATGACCAGATAAACTCACGCAAAATGACCAATCTTTAAATTATTTTTTTTTCGTTTAAGACTGGAATCCATGTACCTTCTGCAAGTGTAATATTGGCTACATGTAGTTTTTTTTTCTGCTAAAAGTAATGTAGTTTAGTGTCTATATACATTTTAAGTCATGCAAGAAGACCGATGCCAACTTATTTGTCTAAAGAAATCAGAAGTATACAGACAGAAATGTAAACACTAGTTCTGGATGGCTGGGTGATCATTTGGTAATGAGCCGAATCTGTAGTCAGATCTACATACTGTGGGTTACGTGTCCAGTCACTCACCTATGCCTCCCGTGGTGCCTCCGTGGTTATTGCACTATTGGCTGAGGTGGGGATAAAAAAGGGCATAACAAATACCATCCCATGAGTGGTTGAGATAAACATCTCATCCTGTCAGGGACTTACCACTAAAACAACAACTAGTCACAGACCTTTCCGTTAGTTTAATAAAAGTATGGAGATACCAACAGCTGACACTTTCCCGAAACTTATTCAAGTGAGTAAAAAATGTTGTCTAATACAAAATTCCACAAGACTATCAGGTGTCAATAAACAGATCTTTCTTGCAAATGTCCAGAGAATCAGTGATAAAAGTGTGAATGCCAAGATAACATATGCTATTAAACTAAATATGAAACTATTGTCTTACAAAATATTAAACATTATTTACAGAGTTCACGTGGTACTAAGTCTGTAGTGGTAGATATAATTGAGTTCGTGTGGTATTAAATCTCTTGTATCTAGTGACAGATATAATTGAGTTCATGTGGTACTAATTCTCTTGGATCTAGTGATAGACATAATTGACCAACTCAAGGTGAAAATCTCTCATTCCATGTATAACATTATGTAAAACTTATGACAGATAAAATTCACCATAAAATGGATCATGAAATCAGGCGTGAGTAAATATTGGATGGAGGAGAAGGGGAGAGGGGGGGTCTGGGGCGACGGAGGAAAAAAAATGAGAAAGTGGCGGGGTGGGTCGGATGTGTCTTCGCTCCATGAAAAGGTCAAGGCTGAGTAAAAAGAAAGAATATTTTTGATTGACAAGAGCAATTATCATGAAAAATGGACACGTTGACACGGGGGAATCGTCCAGCCTGGTTACTCATCGCTGTGAATATATAAGTGAAGTCAGGATTGTTACACTTAGGGCCAAATGTATAGGGAGCTAATGGAGATCAGTTGTACCGTTGACAGTATCAGTACATGTATCAGTAAATGTAGCAGTACGTGTATCAGTAGATGTATCAGTACATGTATCAGTAGATGTATCAGTAGATGTATCAGTACATGTATCAGTATATGTATCAGTAGATGTATTAGTACGTGTATCAGTACATGTATTAGTACGTGTATCAGTAGATGTATCAGTACATGTAACAGTAGATGTATCAGTACATGTAACAGTACGTGTATCAGAAGATGTATCAGTAGATGTATCAGTACATGTATCAGCAGATGTATCAGTACATGTATCAGTACATGTAACAGTACGTGTATCAGTAGATGTATCAGTAGATGTATCAGTACATGTATCAGTAGATGTATCAGTACATGTAACAGTACGTGTATCAGTACGTGTATCAGCAGATGTATCAGTACATGTATCAGTACATGTATCAGTAGATGTATCGGTACATGTATCAGTATATGTATATGTATCAGTACATGTATCAGTAGATGTATCAGTAGATGTATCAGTACATGTATTAGTACGTGTATCAGTACATGTATCAGTAGATGTATCAGTACATGTATCAGTACGTGTATCAGTAGATGTATAGTACTTGTATCAGAACATTTATCTGTAGATGTATCAGTACATGTATCAGTAGATGTATCAGAACATGTATCAGTACATGTATCAGTAGATGTATCAGTACATGTATCAGTAGATGGATCAGTATATATTTATACTGACACAATCTTAGGCTAGGTCTTTATGATAAACTATCTTTGCAACGTAGTTTTATAATGGCTGATTATTACAACAGGGGCGACAACACAGGAGGTCAATGAAAGTCGTACTCCGGATTTTTATAGAGCAAAAAAAAAACATTAAAGAGCAGCACTACAGTCAATTTATGAGGACAGGGAGGAGCACTAAAGTCAATTTATAAGGACAGGGAGCAGCACTAGAGTCAATTTATGAGGACAGGAAGGAGCACTAAAGTCAATTTATGAGGGCAGGGAGCAGCACTAGTCAATTTATGAGGCAGGGAGCAGCACTAGAGTCAATTTATGAGGAGTGTGACCGGAATAAAACTCAGAGAAGAGCCACATTTGTCCAGATATTTTCAAATTGATTGATGCAAGTTTAAGACGTACAAAAAGTGACGTATGTAGTTCTTTAGTGCTTTAGTTCTGAAGAGCGGAAAACCAGCACTGCTAAAGCCATTGCACGACCTCCTAAGTCGATGCTGGGAACAGGGCTATATCCCCCAAGACATGAGGGATGCAAACATTATCACACTATACAAGAACAAAGGGGACCGGAGCGACTGTAATAACTAGCGGGGCATCTCCCTCCTCAGCATCGTCGGCAAAGCTTTCGCCCGCGTCGCTCTCAACCGCCTGCAGTCCCTCGCCTCCCGAGTCTACCCAGAGTCACAGTGTGGTTTCATGGCTGGCCGATCAACAGTGGACATGATCTTCTCACTACGTCAACTTCAAGAGAAGTGTCAGGAACAGCAGGTGCCACTCTACATCGCTTTCGTCGACCTCACAAAGGCGTTTGATCTAGTAAGTCGAAGCGGACTCTTCAGCTTGCTGCAAAAGATTGGCTGCCCCCCACACCTGCTTGCAGTGGTCATGTCCTTCCACGACAACATGCATAGCACGGTTTGCTACAACGGCGCAATCTCCGAGGCCTTCCCAGTCAGCAGAGGAGTAAAACAGGGCTGCGTCCTTGCACCTACACTCTTCGGCATTTTCTTCTCCATGCTCCTCCAATACGCCTTCAAGGATTACAGCGAGGGTGTTTACATCCATACAAGGTCCGATGGCAAGCTTTATAACATAGCCCGCCTCCGTGCAAAGACCAAAGTCACAAAGGTCCTAATCCGCGAGCTGCTCTTTGCTGATGACGCAGCCTTGACATCACACACTGAAGACGGACTACAGCAGCTTATCACCCGCCTCTCCCATGCATGTAAGGAGTTTGGACTGACTATCAGCCTGAAAAAGACGAATGTCATGGCACAGGGTACAGATACACCCCCAAGCATTGACATCGATGGGCACACCCTAGAGGTCGTCGAGAACTTCACTTACCTCGGGTCCACCATCTCCAGCTCGCTATCCATAGACCCGGAGATCGATTGCAGAATCGCTAGGGCATCCACAGTCATGGCGAGACTAAAGCAACGTGTGTGGGAAAACCCCAGCCTCACCGAAAATACCAGATTGCGCGTCTACCAGGCCTGCATACTTAGTACCCTCCTCTATGGATGCGAGACGTGGACCACTTACGCGAGGCACGAAAGGAAGCTAAACAATTTCCACATGAGGTGCCTGCGACGTATACTGCAGATAAAATGGCAAGACAAGATCCCCAACACTGGGGTGCTGGAGAGGGCCAACATGAGCAGCTTGTTTGCAGTTCTCAGCGAGAGACGCCTCAGATGGCTCGGTCATGTCAAAAGAATGGACGCAGGCCGCATCCCGAAGGACCTACTCTATGGCGAGCTAGTTACCGGCCAGAGGAAAACAGGGCGACCTAAAATGCGCTACAAAGACACCTGCAAAAAGAATATGAAAGAGTGCTCCATTAACCCCAACTCCTGGGAGAGCCAAGCAGCCGACCGCCAGTCCTGGAGGCTCGCTGTCCGGCAGGGTTCATCGCGCGCAGAGGCTGAGCGACAGGAAAATGCTGCCCTGAAAAGAACAAGACGGAAGCGGAAAAAAGAGCAGCTACAACATCAACTACAACAACCAACTATTTTCAAGTGTGACAAGTGCGGCAGGGATTGCCACTCCCGAGTGGGACTGCACAGCCATTCCCGGCGGTGTTTAGTAGACTCAACTTAGCTACACCATCGTCTCTCGAGACGGACGGATGCCGACGAGTGCTAACAGTGGATGAATAAGATATGTGTCACTAGTCATGACTTGAGGACAAGCGAAATAAAAATTAAAAGATGAAATATTTTGAAAGAGTTACAACATTTTGGTATCAAATTATAAAAGCAAAACGATTTGTTGTGCACTAGGAAACCCAGCAGATCTTGAAATTAAAATATCCATAGATGACAAAAAATATGTCAGAACAATTTATTATGTTACACACAAAAAATTCGCTTATAACAATAAACTATTGCCAGATTACACACCAATACTGTGTGCAAAAGTGGTGGTTTTTTTTATAAGCTATTAATAGGCTTCCCTTTCTGTCCCACAAATCATGAAATTCACTTTTGGACCTGTTTTAATTATGTGAGAAGGATCACTTTTGGCACAAGTGTAGATTGTACATGACAATACATGAATTAACATCTCCCAGAAATAGAAAGCTAATTACTGTTTAGTGATGTTTATAATGGGACAGAATGGAGAATAGGAACTTCGAAATAAATACTCAGCAAAGTACCAGTACAAAAGTGTGCAAAGTAGTGAAGCTTTTTTTTAGTCTTATATCTGACTAGCAAAATTAATTACAATTACATTTATGTTGTACAGAAATAGTAGAAAGTTGAATTATTATAAAACTAATAATTATACAATAATTGTTTTAATAAAAAAAAAAAACTTTTTGGTCATAAACTTGACCACAACATAATTCAGTGGTTCAAAGAAATTCTTGACCACAATATAACTGTTTAATCAGTGGTTCAGAGAAATTCTTGACCACAATATAACTTTTCATCAGTGGTTCAAAGAAATTCTTGACCACAATATAACTGTTTCATCAGTGGTTCAAAGAAATTCTTGACCACAATATAACTTGTTTCATCAGTGCACATGTAGTGACCAGGATTTTTGAGGTGTATGTTCCTTAAGTGCATAAGTAACAAATATATATTAGAATGAAGTAAGAAAATGATGTAATGTATTGAGACAATAAACAAGTACATTCAACTGTGTTGCCATAGCTACACTGGTCTGTCTTTAGTTATTTGTATTTAGAGCACACAAAAAAGGTAGTGCTGACTTACCCTTGTACTGGTCATGACATACACATGGTTTCTATTATTGTCAAAGAACGTGTCAGGCAGGATGGTCTCATTGGAAGCTACAGAGACAATTTCAAACAGGTTGGCGGTGACATTGGAGTCCAGAGAAACCTGTTAAAGTATCAGAAAATTGTTTACAGATGACAGAATCAGGACAGAAATAAAAATAGAAACATTAAAACAAATACTTGTTAGTTTTTTTTTGCACCCACTCTTGTCTAACACTTGTAAACTAAACTTTTCATTTGCACGCCATTCTTGTCTACCACTTGTAAACTAAACATTTCATTTGCACGCCATTCTTGTCTACCACTTGTAAACTAAATTTTTCATTTGCACGCCATTCTTGTCTAACACTTGTAAACTAAACTTTTCATTTGCACGCCATTCTTGTCTACCACTTGTAGACTAAACATTTCATTTGCACGCCATTCTTGTCTAACACTCGTAAACTAAACTTTTCATTTGCACGCCATTCTTGTCTAACACTCGTAAACTAAACTTTTCATTTGCACGCCACTCTTGTCTACCACTTGTAAACTAAACTTTTCATTTGCACGCCACTCTTGTCTAACACTTGTAAACTAAACGTCACACTTAATTCACTTTAAAGAAAGATTGCGAAATAATTATAACATGATTTTTGCTATATTATAATTGTGTAGCAGTAGCGGCCTTGGGACAGGCTGCCCTAGATCTCGCTACTGAGGGTGTGTGTAAGGAGATTGTACTGTCACCCAACCAAACTCAAGCCCCGCAAGTGATACCCGCCCATGGCACAGATTCCCCACCCCTCCCTCAAGTAAGGCCGCCTCTGTTGTACAGATCCACGGTTCTCAACTGGTGGTACACGTACCCCAAGAGGTACAGGACAGGTCATCCAAAGGTAAGGAGCGACACATGACTTTCGTTTGAAGAAGGTCGCCAGTTGGCTGCTTAACTCACCACGTGCCCAAGTATGGCAGTAGAAAGGTGAGCAGATTACATTAAAAAATATGTACATTTATTCGCGAACTTACGTTTGATGAAAACTCGTACTAAATATATTCAAAGGTTCTTTAAAAAAAATAAAGTTGCCGAGGACATTATGTTATTATCTGTGTCGGAGTTCCAGAAAGTAAAAAAACCGATCATCAAAGCGTTGAGTAATGAGTGCACATGTTAATGTGTGCCTGTAAAATTAAAGCAGATATACTCAAATGTTGAGTCTTCATTTTTAAGGCTAAGAAAATAAGCAGGGTGTTCTGTATATTGGAGTGACCTGTCTAGTTGGTTTATCCATGACAACGACTCAGTTTATATTGGCAGGGAGTTCTGTATATTGGAGTGACCTGTCTAGTTGGTTTATCCATAACAACGACTCAGTTTATATTGAATTTCTACTGGCTTAAATGCGAATCAAAGCCAATTCTATCTGCCATGTTTATTTATAAATTTTAATAAATTTTCCAGTGTAAAGTGGGGTTATAATTTATTTAGTTTAGAGATCTCGGATGACCAAAATATTTTCAATCAGGACAAGTTGTCGGATTTTCCCCCGCTGTAAGCATGGCGTATATTTATATTTCCTTTCTTCATAAGTTTTAGTAATTCACATTTCCTTCAGGAAGAAATTCAAAATAAAATTGATCTAAAAGGTTGACAACGTTATGCTGTTAACAATGAAACCAATGGCATTTAGGTATTTGATTGTCTTATTACTTTTTGAAATCACTTTTGTCTGCTTTAGACGTTTTTGATATTGCAGCTAAAAGAAACTAACCTATATATATATATATTTTCAAGGTTTTCTGTTAGTAATAACCGAGTATATTGGTCAAACTAGGCGTTTATTAGACAACTAGATATTAAGCCCGGCGTTGCCCGGGAAATCTAGGTGTAATGTGAAACCCCTTCCTATTCAATTTTTAAATACGATTAATTAGGTTAATTAGTTGCTGATTTATGCCACCTTCCTAATGTGCAGAAATGACCTACATATTATACGTGACAAATTACGTTTTACCCGTCAACGCTTACCAACCAAACCAATCCAATCAAACCAACCGAACCAACCAATCAAACCAACCAACCAAGCTAAATCCGTCACAAATTACGTTTTACCCGTCAACACTAACCAACCAAACCAAACCCATCAAATCAACCTAAGCAAACCAACCAACCAAACCAAACCAAACTAAACACTATTAGGTAAAGATATGGGTGCTAATTTATGTCACCCGTTACGTTTTACACTTAATTCTCTCAATGTTAAAATCAAAACGAAGCATTAAACAAAGGTTTTATAAAAATGTACTGAAAAGTAAAAAATAAATACTTTGTAATATTTACAAATAGTATAAATCTAAATTAATAAAAAAATTGTACCATCGGATGCGTTAAGTTTTAAAAAAATAGGAAGTTTTGTTTTCACAAACGTAGATAGTTATTATGAAAAAATGCTTGTGCTTAAACACCGCCATTTTGTTCGTCAAATGCGTAGCCGAAATCCAGTGCAGAATGTTTTTTTTTTATTTAAAGATAAATTGTACCTTCGGGAAATGACGTCATAGATGATTTTTATTTATAGCGACGGCGTTCCCATTCTGCAAAAAAAAAAAAAATTGTAGCATCGGGAAATGACGTCATAGATTATTTATAGCGACGGCTTTCCCACACGCCGCAGGACGGACGGAATACAAGATAGCTGCTTTCTTAGTAGGAAAATGATTTTACTTCGAAGTTTCAAAAATTAATTTAAAAAACCCATTTAAAAATCAACTAATCTAATTATATTTTTAGAAATTTGCAAAGGAAGCGTTTGAACAGCAATGATTGTATTGTAGGTCTTTTGTTTTAATATACACGATTCGGCACAGTCAAGTTACTTTCGAGAAGTTTAGAACCAGCTGGAGGCTATAGTGAATTATTTAGATTAAACATGTGGAGATGTCGGGAAGGGTAGGGTAGGGTAAGCCAGAGTAACGTGGGGGTATGGCAAGATATGAGAGGGGTGGAGGGGTTGATACTGTCATATGTTAGGAGCATACACTTAAGTGAAACACACACGTTGGATATTTTTGTTTAACAACACCACCAACCTAGCATTCCTTGATACATGTCATTCAACTGGTCTGAATGACAGACATACTTGATACATGTCATTAAACTGGTCTGAATGACAGACATATTTGATACATGTCATTAAACTGGTCAGAATGACAGACATATTTGATACATGTCATTAAACTGGTCTGAATGACAGACATATTTGATACATGTCATTAAACTGGTCTGAATGACAGACATATTTGATACATGTCATTAAACTGGTCTGAATGACAGACATACTTGATACATGTCATTAAACTGGTCTGAATGACAGACATACTTGATACATGTCATTAAACTGGTCTGAATGACAGACATACTTGATACATGTCATTAAACTGGTCTGAATGACAGACATATTTGATACATGTCATTAAACTGGTCTGAATGACAGACATATTTGATACATGTCATTCAACTGGTCTGAATGACAGACATATTTGATACATGTCATTAAACTGGTCTGAATGATAGACATATTTGTGAATGCAGTAAACAGATCTGTTAACATTTCGTAAATTAAACTGACTTGTTGATTCTTCCGAAGATTTGATATAATATAATGAAAACAATATTGTTTGAATAAAAATAATAAACACACAACAGTTTGTGTCGATTAAATTTGTGATTAATCTTTTCAATTATGTTTTAAACTGAACAGCAGCTGTAACATACATTGACAGCAACAAAGACAAAAGACAGTATTTTGTTTCTGTGTTAAAACAAAAGACCAGACAATAAATTTTTACCTTATATATGCTACCATCTGATGCACCAATATATCCGACAGTGTACTCTTCAGTGACACTCACAGCTAAAGAGTTAAATTCTGGCGTGTTGTTCATTGTTAGGATGGCAGGGACATCAGCTATAAGAGGACCAAAATAATTTTCAGGATCCTCTTGTCGACAGAAGTCATCATCAATCTGGATGTTCTACAGAAGGAAGAATAAAAAAAAAATAGAATTTACAAGTCTTAGTGATTCAATGCTTAACAAATTAAGAAATATTAGTGATTCAATCCATTACAAATTAACAAATACTTATGATACCAAGTCAAATATTCAAAACAAGCAATTAAGCCTGTTCCATTCTGGACACAGAACGTGTTAGCGCATTTTCAGTACGTTTGTTATCTTTCAGTAAATATTTGTAAATTTTGGAAATGTTTATAAATTCAATTGTGTAATGCATATATCTGAAAAAAGATATTAAAAGGACAAGTAAGTCATGTTGAATAACTGTTACAAAAATAAATAATGATTACGCCCCTTTGATTAGCTTTTATTATTTATATTTAAAATATAAGCAAAATGGTACATAACAATCTCATATTTTGGCCCTGAGAGGTCAAATCGCAAAATGGACTTTTGATGTACACTTGGAAGGCCAAGACCTACACAATGATAAATACATCATGGGTCTAGGACTTATGGTTGCTGAGATATAGGGCGGTCCATTATTAATATAGCTTATATAGTAAAAAACGGTACTTTATAAGGCCCCTTTTACGGCCCTGAGAGGTCAGATCGCGAAATGGAAAAAAAGTCATTTCTTGGAAGGCCAAGACCTACAAAATGATATATACATCATGGGTCTAGACTTATGGTTGCTGAGATATAGGGCGTTCCATTATTAATATAGCTTATATAGTAAAAAACGGTACTTTATAAGGCCCCTTTTACGGCCCTGAGAGGTCAGATCGCGAAATGGAAAAAAGCTATTTCTTGGCAGGCCAAGACCTACAAAATGATATATACATCATGAGTCTAGGACTTATGGTTATTGAGATCTAGGGTGATGACAGACAGACAGACAGACAAAACGGGGACAATAGAGCATTTTTTTTCGAAAATGCTCTAAAGAAACCACAGCACCACATAAACAACTTACCAATTGTGAATGGTTTGTGCATGGAGCTGAATTTCCCAGGTGCCTGCCACCTAACTGTCCTCGCCCCAGTTTACACTCTATAATGTTTTCCCTAAACCTTTGTCTTATGTAATCTAAAGGGAAAATACAAACAGCAGAGGAGCGTGGATGCGGCAGCATTGGATCCACAGAGAACACTGTGTACAGTAATGGACTGGACATATCTATACCAAGATAAGTGGCCAGGTCACGACCAGGCTTCCCTATGAAAGCAGCCTGCAGGATGGTGTAGTTCACATCTTTATAGTGACACTGGAACACCATCTCAGAGTAATCCGAGAACACCTTGTTGGTCTGGCATATCCTGGCTATGACTGAATGATTCCGTGGCAGGTTGTCATCTTTCTGTACACCAATCTTATAGCTGTAGTTTTTAAAGGAGAACCCGAGGATGTTCTTCACTGTGAAGATCTCCTTGTATTTCATGTCTGGGTAAGTGTAGCCGGAGGAGTGAAATTCTGCGCCAGGTGAAAATAAAACTTTCATGTCATCCAGACCCCGGCTACTATAGACAAACACTTGGCTAAAGTGGTCGAGTGCATCTAACCTCGGGGTGGACACACCCACGTACATCCTAATACTTTGCGTCCCTCCGGGATTAAGGACCGGCCCTGGAGCGATGAAGGCCACAACAGAAGAATCAGGGTGGTACCCGACAACAGGCTCACAGATAGGGGAGTTGTTCACTATAGAAATATTGTACAGGGGCCGCCTGTTACAACTTCCAAACTGGTTGGTGCCGCAGACGATGAGCCAGTCATTGAGAATGTCCACTAACAAAACTTTGTTGATGATCTTCTGCATTTTATCCTCAGAATTCATGACTATTGGAACAGGACATTCACTCAATTCAGACATACCCTTTGAAATGGCAGACGACACTTCCTTCAGATTTAAATTTTTATCAAGCCTGAAAAAAAAAAGGAATACAACCCATTCATGAAATAAATTTATTTTCAAAAAAATATTAAATGTATGCATGATACAGAAATAATCTATATGATACATAACTAATCTATATGTTACATAACTAATCTATATGTTACAGAACTAATCTATATGTTACAGAACTAATCTATATGATACAGAACTAATCTATATGATTATGATACAGTACCAATCTATATGATACAGTACCAATCTATATGATACAGAACTAATCTATATGATACAGAACTAATCTATATGATACAGAACCAATCTATATGATACAGAACCAATCTATATGATACAGAACCAATCTATATAATACAGAACCAATCTATATGATACAGAACCAATCTATATGATACAGAACTAATCTATATGATACAGAACCAATCTATATATAATACAGAACCAATCTATATATGATACAGAACCAATCTATATGATACAGAACCAATCTGTATGATACAAAACCAATCTATATGATACAGAACCAATCTATATATGATACAGAACCAATCTATATGATACAGAACCAATCTATATGATACAGAACCAATCTATATATGATACAGAACCAATCTATATGATACAGAACCAATCTATATATGATACAGAACCAATCTATATGATACAGAACTAATCTTTATGATACAGAACCAATCTGTATGATACAGAACCAATCATCTATATGATTAAAAAAATATAAGAAATACTTCAAAGAGACATGCAACTAAATTGTAAAAAAAAAAAAATAATTATTAATGATTAAGAAATGCATTTGTAAAATATAAGTATGTAGGTGTACAGAAGGGGTGGAGGACAGCTGCACTGACCACCAGAACTATGACTCATGTAGGTGTACGGAAGGGGTGGAGAACAGCTGCATTGACCACCAGAACTATGACTCATGCAGGTGTATGGAAGGAGTGGAGGACAGCTGCATTGACCACCAGAACTATGACTCATGTAGGTGTATGGAAGGGGTGGAGGACAGCTGCACTGACCACCAGAACTATGACTCATGTAGGTGTATAGAAGGGGTGGAGGACAGCTGCATTGACCACCAGAACTATGAATCATGTAGGTGTACAGAAGGGGTGGAGGACAGCTGCTATGGAGATAGGATTGGGGAATGACGTATTTGCGTTGGCATTTGTATATGTTATTAAAGAGACCTTAAGATTATTTGTGATCATTATTCATGGATAAATTAAAAATCATCTTATCTAAAACGACGAACAAGTAATCATTTCGTTTCACTCAGTTTGGTGAGTAATCAGGCATATGTAACAAAACATTATTTTATGAGGATTTCAAAGAGTGGTAAGAATTACTTTGTTGGCTGAACTTGCCCAACAGTTCAACTTATTAGTTTTTGAAACATAAAGTTAAATGGGAAAATCGCATTGGGATATGTACATGTGAAATATGTTGGTCAGCGACGGGACAGGTAACTTACTTTGCGTTAGGCATAATAAGCAGCTGGCACGGAGAAAAATGCTATTCTAAAAATGAAATAGTGTCAGATTTATTCAAACCATTATATGACATTTGATCTCAAGCACCCTCTTCTCGCATCACTTTGTGAAGAAATGGGGTCACAGTTCACATGTTTCTACACAGTGAGGTGAGATGTTGCCCCTTATATAAGTCATTAGTTTCGAACTCTCGATATTTCAATTAATTGGCAAAACATTTTAAAACCGTTTCATTAGGTATACACATGTGTTCAAACATGTGACATCAATTGATCCTCGATAAGCTGGTGTAAATACTCCTCAGAACAGGATAAACAACAATCATGAAGAAAGCAGACATCGCAAGTTACATAAAAACAAATAAAATTAATTATAAATAAGAAAATGTTAAACTACAGTTAAAAGCATTTTGCTGGAAAATAAATGCAAGGGCTTCATGAATAATTCATTTTTAAAAATCTATATATTTATTCATTTATTTAATTTGATCAACTTACTGATAGATATAATTCACTGCTCCCGCATAGATGTCTTCTGTTTTCTCGTTAAATGCCAAATGATTGAAGACCACCGAGGGAGGCTTGAATTCGGCCACTGTGTATACACTAGCAGGTTTTTTGGTGGTCAATGTTGATGTGGCTACCAGCTCCGCCAAGACCAGGGCGATGACATATCTGGTCAACACAGACGTCTGCATACTGGCTCCCATTTCTCTGTCTATGACATTTTCAAACTTCCTGATATTGAAGAAAGTAAAAAATGAATGAAACGTCTTACAGAAAATAAAATATACACACGGGATGGGGGGGGGGGCAGATATATGACGTCAAAACATAATCTTTGACATAAGGACCCTCTGACACAAATATTTTCAATTATGAAAAGTGTCCGGAAGGCCTTTTATTGTGTTGGACATCACTCGCAGTAATATATGGATATTGGTAATGTGGGGCTTTTAGTAATGTAGGTCTATTGGTAATGTAGGGCTATTGATTATGTATGGCTATTGGTAATGTGGGGCTTTTAGTAATATAAGGCTATTGGTAATGTAGGGCTATTGATTATGTATGGCTATTGGTAATGTGGGGCTTTTAGCAATATATGGCTATTGGTAATGTGGGGCTTTTAGTAATATAGGGCTATTGGTAATGTAGGGCTATTGATTATGCATGGCTATTGGTAATGCAGGCATATCGGTAATGTAGGCATATCGGTAATGTAGGCATATCGGAAATATTAGCCTATCGGTAATGTAGGGCTATCGGAAATATTAGCTTATCGGTAATGTAGGACAATTCTCCCAAATCATTTCTTTCTACAATTGTAGGACCTCTTGACTAACGAGACGGTTCAAAAAGAAATCTTTTAAATGGATTACGGCAAAATTAAACATTTCCGACATGTGGTGTGTGTATGTATGTTTGTATGTGTGTATGTATGTATGTTTGTATGTGTGTGTATGTATGTTTGTATGTGTGTGTATGTATGTTTGTATGTGTGTGTATGTATGTTTGTATGTGTGTGTATGTATGTTTGTATGTGTGTGTATGTATGTTTGTATGTGTGTGTATGTATGTTTGTATGTGTGTGTGGGGAGGGGGGGCTGCTTCTGGGGCCACCGTCAACCGCCTAGTTTGACGATCTATGGCTCTACATATAAGGCCAGACTACATGTAAGGCCAGACTACATGTAAGGCCAGACTACATGTAAGGCCAGACTACATGTAAGGCCAGACTACATCTTTGATCTTACGTTCCCAATTACTGAGTGTAAGAATTTTGGTAATAGATCGAAGTAGGTCATAGTTCTCGCCTACACGAAGTAGGTCATAGTTCTTGCCTATATACCGAAAATGTTGTGTTCTTTTTCTCTCTCCATCTGTACTTCTCTCTCACACACACTCGTTCCCCATCTCTCTCACTCTCTTGTGATATAACATTCAATAGATCGGCTGTCGGCAACTGGTGGTCCGTGGACCTTGGCTGGTTCTCATAAGAAGTTAGACATTATACTTATTTGTCTTCCAGAAGTTAGACATTATACTTATTTGTCTTCCAGAAGAAGTTAGACATTATACTTATTTGTCTTCCAGAAGAAGTTAGACATTATACTTATTTGTCTTCCAGAAGAAGTTAGACATTATACTTATTTACTTTTTTATTTATTAAAAATTTAAACTTTTTAAAAAAAAAGGTTGCCGACCGATGTAATAGATCATAGTTTAAGTGCACGTTAGTACATTTCTAGATAGTGAATGGCTAGATGAATAGACAATGCTTAAATTAATGTCTACACCACTGACTTAATTAATGACATTTGAATGTTTAAATTATATGAAAAGAGTGTTGGCTTAAAGGCTGGTGTTTGACTAAGTGTAATTTTTGCACACAAACTGACTGGTGTTCAGACTACGACGTTAAGTTAAGCATGGGTGGACCCACATGCACTCATGTTTTAGTAGATACATGGCTAGTGGACCCACATGCACTCATGTTTTAGTAGATACATGGCTAGTGGACCCACAATCACTGATGTTATAGTAGGTACAGGGTTATTGGACCCACAATCACTGATGTTGTAGTAGATACAGGGCTAGTGGACCTACAATCACTGATGTTATAGTTGGTGCAGGGCAAGTGGACCCACAATCACTGATGTTATAGTTGGTGCAGGGCTATTGGACCCACAATCACTGATGTTATAGTAGGTACAGGGCTAGTGGGCCCACAATCACTGATGTTATAGTTGGTGCAGGGCAAGTGGACCCACAATCACTGATGTTATAGTTGGTGTAGGGCTAGTGGACCCACAATCACTGATGTTATTGTAGGTACAGGGCTATCGGACCCACAATCACTGATGTTATAGTATGTACAGGGTTATTGGACCCACAATCACTGATGTTATAGTTGTTGCAGTGCTAGTGGACCCACAAGCACCGATGTTATAGTTGGTGCGGTGCTAGTGGACCCACAATCACTGATGTTATAGTTGGTGCAGTGCTAGTGGACCCACAAACACTGATGTTATAGTTGGTGCAGTGCTAGTGGACCCACAATCACTGATGTTATAGTTGGTGCAGTGCTAGTGGACCCACAATCACTGATGTTATAGTTGGTGCAGTGCTAGTGGACCCACACTCACTGATGTTAAAGTTGGTGCAGGGCTAGTGGACCCACAATCACTGATGTTATAGTTGGTGCAGTGCTAGTGGACCCAAAATCACTGATGTTATAGTTGGTGCAGTGCTAGTGGACCCACAACACTGATGTTAAAGTTGGTGCAGGGCTAGTGGACCCACAATCACTGATGTTAAAGCTGGTGCATGTCCAGTGGACCCACAATCACTGAAGTTATTCTTTACAACCAACGGTCAGAATGTCACGTACCACCATCAAGTTGGCCAGTGTTGTCACACAAGTCAAAAAGCTAACATTTATTTCCCAGTCTCCAGACTATTCCTGGCCAAATCCAAGGTCATAAACCAAATGATAATGACTGACCAGAGGGATGTGGTGGCTGACCGAACGAAAATAAAAAAAAAACATAAATTCTTTGGTAGACAGTGGTAAAGGTTATGACCAATAGTAACGCGCCTGGTGTTCCAGTTGTAACGCATATGATATGCCCAGTTAAAAATACATGTTTTATACAGTTCTAGCCTATATGGCAAGACCAGTTCTCTTGTGTCGATTTATGCTAGCTCAGATACCACTAACTACTAGTACATATACGCCACTACCATGTTCAGATGATACCGCCACTACCATGTTCAGATGATACCGCCACTACCATGTTCAGATGATACCGCCACTACCATGTTCAGATGATACCGCCACTACTATTTTCAGATACACATATGTTCTGTAAAAACAATAAAAACATAAGCAAGTGCACACACTCAACATGTACACACACTCACCATGTACACACACTCACACTCACCATGTACACACACTCACACTCAACATGTACACACACTCAACATGTACACACACTCAACAAGTACACACACACAATCAACAAGTACACACACGCACACAACATGTACACAAACTCAACATCATGACGCTCTGATGCCCACAGATTAACCAATCAAAATTCCTTGTTTCAAACTATCGAACGGGTCAATCTATTTCTCAAACATTTTGTTTCCTGTAATGACTCAACATTATTCCAAGTTTTTAGCCTGGTATTGATTTATTAGATCGTCCGCTGTCTTGAACAAACATATTTATGTGCAGATGATGAACAAACATATTTATGTGCAGATGAAGTTATAGAAAGAAACTGAGTGGAATAAACGCGAAATAAACAAAACCAATCATAACAGCAATGTAACCAGTTAATGATCAGCTATTTGATATTGTAACAGCAATAAGAAATTATAACAAACAGGCATATAATAACATGAATAAACATAACAATAACTTTATACAGTTATACCAAAAAGCATAATACAGACATATCAAAAACGTAATACAGTCACGTTAATGTGGTCCATGTCTCTCAGAGAGTTCAACGGTCATTTCCAGTTGGAGTCAACTAATGCTTAACTTAGGTGCAGTCCAAAACACACATCCTATGGGGCACAGGATTTATTTAGTCAATACAGTATATACTACTGGACGTAGGTCACTGACGATATGACACTGTGTCTATGAAGACAGAGGTAACTGACGATATGACACTGGGTCTATGAAGACAGAGGTAACAGACGATATGACACTGGGTCTATGAAGACAGAGGTAGCTGACGATATGACACTGGGTCTATGAAGACAGAGGTAACTGACGATATGACACTGGGTCTATGAAGACAGAGGTCACTGACGATATGACACTGGGTCTATGAAGACAGAGGTAACTGACGATATGTCACTGGGTCTATGAAGACAGAGGTCACTGACGATATGACACTGTGTCTATGAAGACAGAGGTAACTGACGATATGTCACTGGATCTATGAAGACAGAGGTCACTGACGATATGACACTGGGTCTATGAAGACAGAGGTAACTGACGATATGACACTGGGTCTATGAAGACAGAGGTAACTGAGGATATGTCACTGGGAATATGAAGACAGAGGTAACTGAGGATATGTCACTGGGTCTATGAAGGCAGAGGTCACTGAGGATATGTCACTGGATATATGAAGACAGAGGTAACTGACGATATGTCACTGGGTCTATGAAGACAGAGGTAACTGAGGATATGTCACTGGGTCTATGAAGACAGAGGTAACTGAGGATATGTCACTGGGTCTATGAAGACAGAGGTAACTGACGATATGTCACTGGATCTATGAAGACAGAGGTAACTGACGATATGACACTGTGTCTATGAAGACAGAGGTAAGAATTAATTCGTTATTTGGTGGACAATGTCACTTACTACTTCCGGAAAGAAGATTCTTGGTAGAAGATAATTAATATTTCGATAAGATTAAAATTAAATTATACCAACTTTACAAACTGTATTTTATTACGAACTACAGTTTAAAACTAACTAGTTTATTAAGAACTACAATTTAGTACGAACTGCAATAAAGTACGAACTACAGTTCAGTAAGAATTATAATTTAATACGAAGTACAATTTAGTACGAACTACAGTTTATTGCCAACTGCAGTTTAGTACGAACTACATTTATTGCGAACTAAAGTTTATTGCGTACTACAGTTTAGTACGAACTACAATTTAGTACGAACTACAGTTTATTGAGAACTACAGTTTATTGAGAAGTACATTTATTGCGAACTAGTGCCGTCTTTGACACATCTATTGTTATACATGTACTGTGCATGAGATGGATCATTAAATACGCACTTGGTATATGATCAATAATACTGGTATAATAAAATACATAATACTTAGAGTAAGATGCCGTGAGGGCATTTTGTACAGGCAGGATGTAACCAAATTTACCCCCTCATATCTACTGATAGCTTTGTCTGGATATAATGATAGAACTCACGGGGAGATAGGGTGTGTAGGGAGGAAAATGTTGGACAACTTGTACAGGTCACTATCTGATAGAATGTTTAACAGAAAGCCCGAGCTATTCAGTTATGCATACAGATTAACGAAATGGGTTGTGGTCAAACCTTCCCTTCCTGTGTGCTCTGATGTTTATAATTATGTAAATGCTGACCCCCCCCCCACACACCCTAACAATATTCATCTCACACTCCATCCCCAACGCATCCACCCCCACCCTTTCACAGAAAACGTTCTTTTCTTCATCATTCCTCGATTTTAATATCTTCATGTGTATTGCTTTTATTATTCGTCCTTTTTCCCATCTCTCCATCTTATTGTACGTGAACTCCTTCTCATACCCACCCAGGCCTATATTTAGGTTTGATGTACATGTATCTGAGGTTGGTGTACATTTCTACCCACCCAGGCCTATATTTAGGTTTGATGTAATGTATCTGAGGTTGGTGTACATGTCTACCCACCCAGACCTATATTTAGGCTTGATGTACATGTATCTGAGGTTGGTGTACATGTCTACCCACCCAGACCTATATTTAGGTTTGATGTACATGTATCTGAGGTTGGTGTACATTTCTACCCACCCAGGCCTATATTTAGGTTTGATGTACATCTATATGAGGTTGGTGTACATTTCTGAAAAGATCTTTGTGCGGGTTTGTATTTAATGCTAGTATATACATCTATCAAATGTTTGGGTTTGTCTTTAACGCTGGCAAATACAACTAGAACTCGAACTATTTCACTAATTCATACACGCAGGAATCTGTTGAACCCAACTAGATCGATACAGCGATTTCGGCTACTGATGGTATTGTCGGTCAATGAACGGTTCTGGTATACTTAACATACGTGTTACAGACAAGTTACAGTTATAGAACCAATCCATTCTTGATGGTGAAAGACGCAAAGAAGTGTGATTATTTTTTTTTGGGAACAGCTTTCTAGTTAAATATTTGATATATACAGTTGAACTGATTACATTAGTACGTACCTGATATATACTGTTGAACTGATTACATTAGTACGTACCTGATATATACTGTTGAACTGATAACATTAGTACGCACCTGATATATACTGTTGAACTAATTACATTAGCACGTACTTGATATATACTGTAGAACTGATTACATTAGTACGTGTTCAGATGATAATGATATATACTGTATAACTGATTACATTAGCACATACTTGATATATACTGTTGAACTGATAACATAAGTACGTGTTCAGATGATGATGATATATACCGTAGAACTGATTACATTAGCACATACTTGATATATACTGTTGAACTGATTACATTAGTACGTGTTCAGATGATATTGATATATACTGTTGAACAGATTACATTACTACTGTATTATTGTCTATGTTGTGTTTATGTAACTACCAATGAACTTCAATAATTGTGAAGCTGATTATATTTTAACAAAGTTTGTGGTGTGGTCCTCAACCGAGTCACATATGTCGAAAGCGGCCCTTGGGATAAAAGTTTTGACAAACCTTGTGTCTACGTCAATATTGTAGCATGTAAGTTAATTTCTTCCTTCGACAAACTATTTCCATTAACTGAAGATCAAGCTAATCGCCTTGTTGATATTGACCAAGTTATTTTTGTACTTTTTAAATCGTAGAGAGAAGAAATCAAGAGAAAGTCACTCCTCCTGCCAGCCACGGCGTGAGTCGTCTGCTCCATTGATTTCATTAGCCCACAGGGATACCGTGGTGCAGGTTGAAGACACTTGTGTCCAGTAAGCCTGGCACGAGTACTCTATTTATTAGTTTGTCAAGATGAAAACTTTACTGGACTGGTGGGGGGAGGAGGTGGTTCTGATGAGGCGAGAAAAGTAATCAGAAAGATAAACAGTGGTCACGTTTATTGGGATACAAAATCAACAGAATCAACAGACAGACAAACAGATGTGTTGGATTGAGTCTTAAGTAGTGAGACAGATATACAGACGTGTTGTTTCACCTTGGATTGAGTCTTAAATAGTGAGACAGACAGACATACATACGTATTGTTTCACCTTGGATTGAGTCTTAAGTAGTGAGACAGACAGACATACAGACGTGTTGTTTCACCTTGGATTGAGTCTTAAGTAGTGAGACAGACAGACATACAGACGTGTTGTTTCACCTTGGATTGAGTCTTAAGTAGTGAGACAGACAGACAGACAGACGAGTTGTTTCACCTTGGATTGAGTCTTAAGTAGTGAGACAGACAGACAGACGTGTTGTTTCACCTTGGATTGAGTCTTAAGTAGTGAGACAGACAGACATACAGACGTGTTGTTTCACCTTGGATTGAGTCTTAAGTAGTGAGACAGACAGACAGACAGACGAGTTGTTTCACCTTGGATTGAGTCTTAAGTAGTGAGACAGACAGACAGACGTGTTGTTTCACCTTGGATTGAGTCTTAAGTAGTGAGACAGACAGACATACAGACGTGTTGTTTCACCTTGGATTGAGTCTTAAGTAGTGAGACAGACAGACAGACAGACGTGTTGTTTCACCTTGGATTGAGTCTTAAGTAGCGAGACAGACAGACAGACGTGTTGTTTCACCTTGGATTGAGTCTTAAGTAGCGAGACAGACAGACAGACAGACGTGTTGTTTCACCTTGGATTGAGTACAAGAGACACATTATAGAATCTTCGATTGAAGGATATAATAAGCGTCAGTTTACTTTAGATAATTAATCAATAAATCACATTATTGGTTATCATTATCTCACGATGTTTGTAATAACAAACGCGGCTTTCCAAATTCTCAACACATAAATAAATAATAAATCACATCCGAATGCTGAAATACAGACACACTAAAAATGTATCTTACATTGGAGACCTTCAAATGTGGAGACAAGAATTTTGAATGAGGTCACTTTATATATGTACACACACATGTATAGTTATATGTACACACACGTGTATAGTTATATGTACACACACGTGTATAGTTATATGTACACACACGTGTATAGTTATATGTACACATACGTGTATAGTTATATGTACACACATATATGTATAGTTATATGTACACACACGTGTATAGTTATATGTACACACACATGTATAGTTATATGTACACACATATATGTATAGTTATATGTACACACACGTGTTTAGTTATATGTACACACACGTGTATAGTTATATGTACATACATATATGTATAGTTATATGTACACACACGTGTATAGTTATATGTACACACACGTGTATAGTTATATGTACACACATATATGTATAGTTATATGTGCCTGTCTATAGTTGTATACAGACATTCTATCTTTCGTTTTCATTTCTTGTGTTCTGTCGTATTGTTCTAAAAAAAATGTTGGTATATGTAAATAATACATATCAGATAAATGTAAAGCACTGAGAAGAAATATAAGAAACATTTTGTAAACACATTTTTTATACTATTATATAAACAAACCTAGTCATCCGTAACTGACATGCCCTGTAACTGACATGCCGGACAACGGCCATGAAATAGAAGCAATCTATGATTGGACCAAATGTTTAATAACTAAGGCATCAGGTGAATCTCCTGATCAAGCCTATCAACAAAGCATGCCGCCTATTTAAAACAACTGCCGCCTATTTGTAAAACACCTGCTGCCTATTTAAAACACCTGCTGCCTATAGTGTCCCAAGGCCACAACCAGCTCCCCCCCCCCATCCACCTTTAATATAAAATGTAATATTTAACTTAGATATACAAAAACACAAAGTTTTTTGGCAGTTTGTTTTGTTTTGTGTAACAAATATCATTACACTTTTTAAGTTTTTGTTTTACAAAGAGCCCTAATAAGATAAAGTGTTATTTATCCATTCCACACACAATGTAAAACCTAAAGGTAGTTTGGTTACAATCCATAATAGTACAAAAATGTAATGTCTCCATGTCTAGAAATATGTCAGTCATGAGGAAAAAATGCAATGAGAAAAAAAAATTCTAGTTGTTTCTGTTTATATAGCCCATATGTCTGTTTATATAGCCCATATGTCTGTTTGTATAGCCCATATGTCTGTTTGTATAGCCCATATATCTGTTTGTATATTCCATATATCTGTTTGTATAGTCCATATATCTGTTTATATAGCCCATATAACTGTTTATGCAGCCCATATATCTGTTATATGTATATATATATATATATATATATATATATATATATATATATCAACGACTGCTAGTTATCGTGCAAGTATATCTCGGGACTACACGATATGCCGTCGAAGAGTTTACTAAAACTCAGGACTGAGTAAAACAACTGTTCACTGGTTAAAAAGTAATTTGAATGAGATCAACGAGTGACTAGCGGCACATGAATCAAACGATTTCAAAAAGTTTCTCACAACTCTAGCCATATAATCTCTGTGTGTATTGTCTCCCTTTTATAAAACATGTTCCAACAAAATACATTTACATCGTAGTCCATCAGATTTTAATTAACTGGCTCGAAAGTTTTAAATTATTGCACTCTGATCGTGAATACACAAGAGTTCAAAATTTAAAATCGATTGAATTTAGAGAAGTTAATGGTAAATCATTTCCAATTTTCCGAAGAACACGACACGACACTGCCAGACGAAGCGAGTAAAATCCTATAAAAAAGAAATCAAATGTACAACTGTTATACTCAACACCTAAAGTCTTTCATTCAAAGTCAAAATCAACCGATGCTGCGTTATGTAAAAACAAAGTGAGACAGGACACGTTTAAAGTACCGGTGAGTAAATAGATAGAAAGTACCGGTGAGTTAATAGATAGAAAGTACCGGTGAGTAAATAGATAGAAAGTACCGGTGAGTAAATAGATAGAAAGTACCGGTGAGTAAATAGATAGAAAGCTGTCATTGAATTGGTTTGTTTGTGTGGTTTTTTGTTTCTTAATTTCCTTGAAGTCAAGAGATGGGTTTATCTTCCTAGTGCTGGGTTTATCTCCAGGAGGCTAGCCCGTGCAGTCACTGAGACTATTGATTTATACAGTGACACCAGAACTCAACAAGTTTTTGTTTCGTTGTCGAAGTTTGGTTTTTTCCTTTCTATTTCAACTTTGTGTGGTACGTACCATCATAGATATATATGCGTACCATACAGCGATTGTTTGTACTTGAAGTCTTGGGTAGATCAAAACATAATTCTAGATCGATACATACAAGTCTGTTCTCCGTTCTTTATCTTATATACACGTAAAGCTAATGTTATAGTAATATATAGCTCCCTGAATAAATCAATGATACACATACATATAGTAATATATAGCTCCATCAATCATACACATACATATAGTAATATATAGCTCCATCAATCATACACATACATATAGTAATATATAGCTCCATCAATCATACACATACATATAGTAATATATAGCTCCATCAATCATACACATAATAATATATAGCTCAATCAATCATATATATAGTAATATATAGCTCCATCAATCATACAATACAGTTTGTACATTTTATTTTATTATCTTGGCACTTGAATTGTTTATTTCTGGAAAAAACAAAAAAAAAAACAACTCGACAATAAGAAAATTTTTCGGTCAACAATTTTTTCAACCAAAAAACAAACATAACAGGGTATATTCAATGACCTTGACATTGAAAACAATAACCGAGAATTTAACAGTTTTATTTCTAAGATTTGAATCTAGACAGAACTAGTAAATCCGCCCCCCCCCACCATCCCGCCCAAGTGGCCAGCCTTTATATTTGGTATTTAAATATGGCCCGGGGGAGCGTCGCCACCCCAGTTTTATACATGATGAGAGACACAGTGGCAAGGCGGGGGTGGGGGGTGGGGAGAGGTTTAAACTATAGATGAACTAATTTTCAAACTGAGCACATAAAAACCTAAATAGCCCCTATGTGGGGTCCACGCCCCATTGGATCTACTGGGCTGGAGATGTCAGAGTACAGAGGCTAGAGTTGTAAGAAGACAGAGGCTAGATGTAATAACCATATTAGACTGTAAGAATTATATTTGGCCTAGAGATTTAGTTAGTTTAATTATCTGGCCACTTTGAGGAAGTTAGATATTGCAGACAATAATAAGACAGACGACTTGAGACTTGAGAGACGACGACAGATATTCTTAGGGGAAGGAATAATTCATCTCATATCATTTATTTGTGTATGTATTTCTTATGCAACAATATATATATATATATATATATATATATATATATATATATATATATATATATGTGTGGATTCCGTGTGTGTGAACGTTTCTACTCAGTGATTTATAACTGTTGAATATGTGTTACGTCTCACAAATCTGTCATCATCATCTGTGGACATTTGATTCAATTAATATACACCAGTAAATATCAACTCCGAAGAGACTGGCAAGTCTGTCATACCACACATAATATATACACTACACCTACCCAGAAGTAGAGGTTCCACAGAACAGAAATAATATATACAATAATATACATCAAGTAATTCTACAAAGAAATATACCCATGAGCTAGAGTTGTCAGAAGACAGAGGCTAGAGTTGTCAGAGGACAGAGGCTAGAGTTGTCAGAAGACAGAGGCTAGAGTTGTCAGAAGACAGAGGCTAGAGTTGTCAGAAGACAGAGGCTAGAGTTGTCAGAAGACAGAGGCTAGAGTTGTCAGAAGACAGAGGCTAGAGTTGTCAGAGGACAGAGGCTAGAGTTGTCAGAAGACATAGTTTTAAAATTGTCAGAAGACAGAGGATAGAGTTGTCAGAAGACAGAAGATAGAGGAGTCAGAAGACAGAAGATAGAGGAGTCAGAAGACAGAGGATGGAATGAGTCTAACGATAGGTAAACAACCATCTCGCGAGGGGCTAATGCTATATACACTAACAAGCTGCTATCATAAGACGAGCTCCAGGCGAGAGATACCAGCTTTACATTAATAAAGATAATTGGCTGTATGTGGAGGGGCAGGAGAAAGATGGATGTCCACATTAACGGTTTATACACGTGTTGGTCAAGAAAAAACTGAGACTGTGAACAGAGATTGTTTACATAGCAGCGAGATGGCTGGACAATGAATTCGGACCTTTATTTCGTCGGGGTGATACTGTTATATTAAACAATGGTTAAATGACCTAGTTAGGCAAACAACTATAATAAAAACCCGGGGGGGGGGGTATACAGAGAGTGCAATGACTGAGTCAAGATTAATGTAGAGGTTTGAATTGTTATTATGGCACTAACTTGTAACACACCACAATGTACACACAATGTACACATAATGTACACATATACACAGATATGTTATGTGAGAAGGAGATCTTTCCTCCGTAGGTGTCAGTACACCCTCCCCCTCCATTTATCTCAAAACTGGGATCTACTCGAGCCAAGGTAAACAAAAATCATGTGTTAAAAAAAAAGTATCCAACTTATCTATAAAATTCTCACATAAACATCAGAAATGATTTTCAGTAGCTATCGGGTCATGTGACCAAGCGGGAATTTTCTTTGTGGTGGTATTGTTGTGGTGGTATTGCAATGAAATGTCTCAAAATTAATATAAAGTCATATTGAATTAAAACAGACTACATTCAAGTAGACTAAAGTCTTGTTTTATAAAAATAACCGAGATGGGTTTAACAATAATTTATAATTATTTAATATGTAAATAAATTAAAAATTCTTTTTTTAATCACACAATGTCAACTGTCAAAGTCTAGAAGTGATCACACAATGTCAACTGTCAAAGTCTAGAAGTGATCACACAATGTCAACTGTGAAAGTCTAGAAGTGATCACACAATGTCAACTGTGAAAGTCTAGAAGTGATCACACAATGTCAACTGTCAAAGTCTAGCAGTGATCACACAATATCAACTGTTTTCAGTTATCACATATTCAGTTTTTCCAATTTGCCATCCATGTTTCTTCCTACTGTATTCAGATGATCTGTATGTAACATAAAGTATGTTAACTTCTTGGTTTCATCATGTTTCACAGTAGCTGGTAAATTCATTCAAGTATTCTTAAGATTAAGATTTATTAAGTAGCCGCTTACAACAAAGAAGAAAACACCATCAGTTTTCATCCGTCACTGTCCGGCAATTTTAGAACTATCAGTTCGCTCTACTGGCGGTCCAGTTTCTAGACTTGCAACATCAACAGCATCCCCACCCCCCCTCCGGACCACTGCGACCAGTAAATTTGAAACTAAAAAATTCCACCCGCCGAGACAAAGTCGAGAAAAATTCCAGAAGCTACCAGGATGAGAACATTAACTCAGTTTACTCGTACATTTAGTTTTCCTCCCTGAACCTCTACATCAGTGATTCTCAAAGTGTGGCTGAAAATAAAACAGGTTTACCAAACTGCTCAACTAAATCAAGAGCACACACAATTAATTAGTTTTATCATTTGTTTTTTTAACATGGGTCGCGGACTAACGAAATGGTTTCTAAGTGGCTCGTGAATCTTTAAAGTTTGAGAACCGTTGATCTACACCTGACCGCATGTTGAGAAACGACCGGACCCAACTACAGACCTTGTTAGGACCAACGGTTCAGAATTTCACATAATCGCAGCCATTGGTTTTCGCAATGGTCTTTACAATAAGTAGATTTCCTGGCACAGAATTAAAATGAAATCTGTGGATCGTGTAAGAATGTTTCCACTTTCTAAATATAACACAGTGGAATTCAACGTCACTTAGTAGAAAGGAAAAAAAACGTCGAGTTGTAGCGATTACTTTGAACACGTTCCCACAGTCGGATTTGGGGCGGGGGGGGGGTAGGGCTTTCTCTGAATAACCTTACCGTTGAGGGAGGGAGTAGGAGGTATGTAATTGAGGTTTTTTGTGATTCTTATCAGCCATCGAGAGGTCTTCGGGAAATACCGCAGAGCAAAACATCAACCGACAGTTTTATACCGTTACATCCAATTGTAGATGTCAAACAACTATAATAAATACCCGGGTGGGGGGGGGTATACAGAGACTGCAATGACTGAATCAAGATTAATGTAGAGGCTTGAATTGTTATTATGGCACTAACTTGTAACACACCACAATGTACACACAATGTACACATATACACAGATATGTTATGAGAGAAGGAGATCTTTCGTCCGTAGGTGTCAGTACACCCCCCCTCCAGTTATCTAAAAACTGGGATCTACTCCGAGCCAGGGTAAACAAAAATCACGACACATGATGATTTACAGGAACTATGTCACCATACACAATGATGTGTTGTTTTATATAACGTATACACAGGAACTATGTCACCATACACAATGATGTGTTGTTTTATATAATGTATACACAGAAACTATGTCAACATACACAATGATGTGTTGTTTTATATAACATATACACAGGAACTGTGTCACCATACACAATGTGTTGTTTTATATAACGTATTCACAGGAACTATGTCACCATACACAATGATGTGTTATTTTATATAACGTATACACAGGAACTATTTCACCATACACAATGATGTGTTATTTTATATAACGTATGTAAGCGTTTTATATAACGTATACACAGGAACTATGTCACCATACACAATGATGTGTTGTTTTATATAATGTATACACAGGAAATATGTCACCATACACAATGATGTGTTGTTTTATATAACGCATAGAAAGAAAGACCATTTTGAAAAATAAATAAATACAACTGATTAATAGCTTAAAACTATCGGTTACATATCACACACTCTCGTTGAGCAGCACACACACACAGAGAATAGCCCAATTTAAATGAGTCAGTTTACGTAAGACTTCGTTCATGGAGTCCGGACCAGGTGAAGTTGGTGAAATGAGGGTTTGTACGATAATACATTCAACATATCAACAACATATACAATATAATACATCCAACATATCAACAACATATACAATATAATACATCCAACATATCAACAACATATACAATATAATAATCCAACATATCAACAACATGTACAATATAATACATCCAACATATCAACAACATATACAATATAATACATCCAACATATCAACAACATATACAATATAATAATCCAACATATCAACAACATGGACAATATAATACATCCAACATATCAACAACATATACAATATAATACATCCAACATATCAACAACATATACAATATAATACATCCAACATAACAACATATACAATATAATACATCCAACATATCAACAACATATACAATATAATACATTCAACATATCAACAACATATACAATATAATACATCCAACATATCAACAACATATACAATATAATACATCCAACATATCAACAACATATACAATATAACACATCCAACATATCAACAACATATACAATATAATACATCCAACATAACAACATATACAATATAATACATCCAACATATCAACAACATATACAATATAATATATTCAACATAACAACAACATATACAAAATAATTCACCCAACATATAAACAACGTGTGCAATATAATATATCCAACAAATAAACAACTTATGCAATACGTTCTTGTTTAACTGAACAACATTATCCAGTATTTACTGATCAAGTTTAATATCACTGACCACTACATACCATTATTTAAACTCATTTTATCAAAGAGTTTTTGTTTTAGAAAATAGAACAACAATAATTAAGGACGGACAGTGAGATGTAATAAATGTCGAGTCAACATGACACGTTGAAAGTAAACAGTGTAAGCTGTAACCTGACGGCTGAACCCATCAACCAAATACCGAACACATTGGTGGTGCACTCTATGAACAGACATAACGGTGATGTCCGACATGAAACTTTAATCAGAATCTCTGTACGTGGCGCGGTTGGGTGGGGGGGAGGGGTGGAAGGAGGGGGGGGGGAGAAAAGAATGACGGTGTTAGGAATTATCTATGTATATGATTGACCTTTATGAAGATGATAGAATGACTGTATGCGGGGCGGGGTGATATGAAAGTTTGCCGGGTACAGAAATAGAGATAAGAGAGAAATAGAGAGAGAGAGAGAGAGGGGGGGGGGAGAGAGGGAGAGAGAGAAGTGAGAAAGAAAGAGTGAGAGAGAGAGTGTATGAGAGAGAGACAGAGAGATATTGTGTGAGAGAAAGTGAGAGTGAGAAAGAGTGAGAAAGTGTAAGAACGAGTGTGTGTGAGAGAGAGTATGAGAGAGGGAGAGTGTATGTGAGTGTGTGTGTGGGAAATCGAGAGAGAGAGAGAGAGAGAGAGAGAGAGAGAGAGAGAGAGAGAGATAAAGAAGTGAAAAAGTAAATGACGGACCAAAATACAAAGGTAATGCCTATACACAAATTAGCACCACAACAATACGACCCCCGGCCTATGATAACCCATGACTTCTCTGATATCAGTTATCTGACATACACGTCTGTCTTCTGATGACCAGGGCTGATCCTCTTAAACTGTGACATCATGCCAAATGTCAGTGTGAGATGTCAGATCAGAGTGTGAGTGAGTGATCCAGGATAACAGTGAGCATTCAATATAAATAAAATGTTTATAATGTTACATCTGTATATTGTTATATGTTTATATTGTTACATATCTATATTGTTACATGCTTATATTGTTAAATATCTATAGTGTTACGTGTTTATATTGTTCATGTTTTATATTGTTACATATGTATATATTGTTACATGCTTATATTGTTAAATATATATAGTATTACATGTTTATATTGTTACATATGTATATTGTTATATGTTTATAGTGTTACATGTCTATATTGTTACATGCTTATATTGTTAAATATATATAGTGTTACATGTTTATATTATTCATGTTTTATATTGTTAATTTTGTTACATGTCTATATTGTTAATATTGTTACATTGATATAGTTTTTAACATTGTTAGATGTGTATATTGTTGATATTATTACATTTATATATTGTTGATTGTCTATGTTGTTACATGTAGGTAATTTGATTCAATGGCAAAAGTAAATGGCCACAGGAATTAATCATAGGGACATGCCAACTACTCAAATGATGAAATAAAACAAAAATGTCCTCTATCTGTGCCATCAAAGAGAGTTAGTCTGAGGTGGAAATATATTCAACGTTAATTCAAATTTTTATAAAACTTTAAAAAAAAAATTCTGCGTATGTATTTACTCGCAATGAATTCAACCATATGTACACAACAAGGGAGAAAAAATTTTAAACCATTTTTGATGCACATGCACGAACATGTATAACACAGAAAACCACGGGAGTTGGCATGAAATAGAAGGGGGGTAACTCTCAGCTTCTCAGTTCATTTAAGCAGCAACTTGGTTCTGTCCAATTTCCTCTTTACAAGTCCACTGCCTCACCCCTCCTAACATCTTTATCTTTTGAAGACCGAAGAAAATGTCTGAGCACACACGCAAATAGATCAAGTTAATCTACAGGCACAAATGAAAACTTATTACAACTCTAAGATAAATATATATATATATATACACACACGTTGATATTAGTGGAGCCGAGACACAAGTTGATACTAGTGGAGCCGAGACACAAGTTGATATTAGTGGAGCCGAGATACAAGTTGATATTAGTGGAGCCGAGATACAAGTTGATATTAGTGGAGCCGAGACAGAAGTTGATATTAGTGTGACAGCTGCTAGAAACAGTGTGTGTGTCAGTCAAATATTACTGAGACAATATCGGAGATTGTGAAGACATGAAGTAAATAAACAAAATGTAATCATTACAATCATGTAACAAGTGTGATACAGCAGCAATAACACATCACAATCATGTAACAAGTGTGATTCAGCAGCAATAACACATCACAATCATGTAACAAGTGTGATACAGCAACAATAACACGTCACAATCATGTAACAAGTGTGATACAGCAGCAAAAACACATCACCATTGAAATTTAAAAAAGACTAATCTGAAGACCATGACATCATTGGTAAGTCTAATCGATTCGAAGCCTTGAGTGAGTCGGATTGAGTCAAATAATACAAGGACGTCAGATTTAGTCAGATCAGTACAAGAACGTCAGATTTAGTCAAATCAATACAAGGACGTCAGATTTAGTCAAATCCATACAAGGACGTCCGATTTAGTCAGATCAGTACAAGAACGTCAGATTTAGTCAAATCAATACAAGGACGTCAGATTTAGTCAAATCAATACAAGAACGTCAGATTTAGTCAAGTCAATACAACGACGTCAGATTTAGTCAAATCCATACAAGGACGTCCGATTTAGTCAGATCAGTACAAGAACGTCAGATTTAGTCAAATCCATACAAGGACATCAGATTTAGTCAAATAAATACAAGAACGTCAGATTTAGTCAAATCAATACAACGACGTAAGATTTAGTCAAATCAATACAACGACGTCAGATTTAGCCAAATCAATACAGCGACGTCAGATTTAGTCAAATCAATACAATGACGTCTGAGACAACTTGATACAAGGAAGTAAGGGTGAGTCAAGATACACGTTGATACAAGGAAGTAAGGGTGAGTCAAGATACAACTTGATACAGGGAAGTAAGGGTGAGTCAAGATACAAGTTGATACAAGGAAGTAAGGGTGAGTCAAGATACAAGTTGATACAAGGAAGTAAGGGTGAGTCAAGATACACGTTGATACAAGGAAGTAAGGGTGAGTCAAGATACACGTTGATACAAGGAAGTAAGGGTGAGTCAAGATACAAGTTGATACAAGGAAGTAAGGGTGAGTCAAGATACAAGTTGATACAAGGAAGTAAGGGTGAGTCAAGATACACGTTGATACAAGGAAGTAAGGGTGAGTCAAGATACAAGTTGATACAAGGAAGTAAGGGTGAGTCAAGATACAAGTTGATACAAGGAAGTAAGGGTGAGTCAAGATACAAGTTGATACAAGGAAGTAAGGGTGAGTCAAGATACAAGTTGATACAAGGAAGTAAGGGTGAGTCAAGATACAAGTTGATACAAGGAAGTAAGGGTGAGTCAAGATACAAGTTGATACAAGGAAGTAAGGGTGAGTCAAGATACAATTTGATACAAGGAAGTAAGGGTGAGTCAAGATACATGTTGATACAATGACTCCAAAAGTGAGTAATAAATTAATTGACGCCCATGTGACATCAAACCCTGGAACACAAACAAATAACAAACAAAATAATATGTGTATCGTGACAACAAAACAAAACAGACATTAAAAAATAAACATTAAACAGAAATAAACAAAAAATGTCCCTTGCGCCGGACAACCGAATTCTTCTGCACGTCCGGTCAGAGCTTTACTTCCATTCTCTTCTGTATTTCATCATTACATTCGTCACGTCACAAACACACACACACATCCGATACAATTGTATATGTAATTTGGTCTTTCTGTCAAGTTGCACAGAAACAAAATCCACTCCATACAAAATTTAACTCCATACAAAAATCTCCTCTTTAAAAAAAAAACAAATATTGTATCAAATGACGTCATCAAATGACCTCCATTAAAAGCTTTATAAAATATTAACATCGTGCCTGACAAATAAGAGAAGAAACATTTCTTTGAGAGTGTGTTTACCAGTAACGCTTAGAAATAAAAGAAACAGTTTTAGTTGTTGGTTTGTAATACAAAATGTTTTAAATATCATACACCGTGTGCTAACTATCATTCATATACCTTGTGCTAACTATCACACACCTTGTGTTAACTACCATACACCTTGTGCTAACTATCATACATCTTGTGTTAACTACCATACACCTTGTGCTAACTATCATACACCTTGTGTTAACTAACATACACCTTGTGTTAAACTTGCTGCATACAAATGGTGAATTTTATCTTGGCCTCCTCTAATCTCAACTCTTGGCAGTACATTTTTGTTTTTATTTCAATATTTAAATTTGGCATCTTCGATGACATCTGGAAGAATCAAATAATATACTTGTCGAGTGGAGTGCCTGCTACCTTGACTTTGTACATTAAAAACAAATGTATGACTGGTATCTGAAAGGATTTGTCACGATAGGGTAATGTGACAGTATGGTGTCAATACACATTACCAAGACATTAAATTACGACCGCCACATTGGGTTACTGGCCTGAAGTCTGTCTGTCTGTCTGTCTGTATAAGGAAGAATTAAGATGAAACTTCCATTAGAAGACAACCAAACAAAACAATGAATGATATGCCAGAGAGAGAGGGGGGGGGGAGGGGGCTGAGAGAAATCGATGTAACTTGAAATGAAACCATTATTAGAGTCTGAAACATTTTAAGAGTCTGATTTACAGTCTGAAACATGATTAAAGTCTGAAACATGATTAGAGTCTGAAACATGATTAGAGTCTGAAACATTTTAAGAGTCTGATTTACAGTCTGAAACATGATTAAAGTCTGAAACATGATTAGAGTCTGAAACATGATTAGAGTCTGAAACATTTTAAGAGTCTGATTTACAGTCTGAAACATGATTAAAGTCTGAAACATGATTAGAGTCTGAAACATGATTAGAGTCTGAAACATTTTAAGAGTCTGATTTACAGTCTGAAACATGATTAAAGTCTGAAACATGATTAGAGTCTGAAACATGATTAGAGTCTGAAACATTTTAGAGTCAGAAACATTTTAGAGTCAGAAACATTATAAGAGTCTGAAACATGATTAGAGGCTGAAACATGATTAGAGTCAGAAACATTATAATAATCTGAAACATTTTAGAGTCAGAAACATAATAAGAGTCTGAAACATGATTACAATATGATTTAGAGTCGTACAGACAGTAGAGATACGTGTATTCAGGTATACTGTGTGTCGTACAGACAGTAGAGATACGTGTATTCAGGTATACTGTGTGTCGTACATACCAGTAGAGATACATGTATTCAGGTAGACTGTGTGTCGTACAGACAGTAGAGATACATGTATTCAGGTATACTGTGTGTCGTACAGACCAGTAGAGATACATGTATTCAGGTAGACTGTGTGTCGTACAGACCAGTAGAGAAACGTGTATTCAGGTAAAGTGTCGTACAGACCAGTAGAGATACGTGTATTCAGGTATACTGTGTGTCGTACAGACAGTAGAGATACATGTATTCAGGTAGACTGTGTGTCATAGGGACACAACTGTTCACATTGGCTAGTCATCATATTAACATAATATTTTCCTGAACATAATGTGCCAATATTTAACAAGTGGACATTAACAGATTTGAACGGAGGTGGGCAAACATTTATTGTCGCGGTCCACAATGTATTCGTAAATTTGATCGGCTGGCCAGGTTAAGACCAAGTCGATGGAGTATTGTCATGAACAAATATAAACTGAAACACCACAACATAAACGCCTGATGTTGTGTTTCACTCTGAAACGAGTGGCGGGCCGGAATAAACGGTTTAACAGGCCGGATTTGTCCCGCGGTGCGTAGTTTGTCCATGGCTGGATAAAAAGCAAATTACTTAAAATAGAACATTAGTTAAAGCGTGCCTACGCGGTACTACAGCCAATGTCATAAAATATGTCAACTAGGACATGATTAAGTTAAGCAGGAGGCAATGGAAAGTGACGGGAAGTAGAATTAAAGTATCCGGCATGACAGCTAACAATAACAAAACTCACAATGATAATAGATGCAATGGCAGAACGATAAACGAAGTGACAAGTAATTTGCACAATTGCAACAAACTGTACACGCTGACACATCATTTTTGTCAGTGATATTTGCACACTGACACAATATGTCATGTCAGTAATCATTCGTAGAAAAACTGATTTTGACAAATGTCACGATGGCACAAGAAAACTGTGACGGCCAAACCTATCTAATCACTTGGTGGAAAATACTCTCAGATGTTTATCACTTTCTCAACATAACTCATCCTGTTCTTGTCTCCCTTTGTTTATGCATTAAGTTGATACTCTCCGGCCAGCACAGACGTTCTGTAGCTGAGGAGGTGAAGAGATTTATCTAACACCAGTTGGAAACAAAGAAATATGACGTCAATTAGAATATTATAAACTCACGTTGATCGTTGAGTGTATGGGTGAGTAGGTTGGGTGAGTAGGTTGTGTGAGTAGGTTGGGTGAGTAGGTTGGGTGAGTAGGTTGGGTGAGTAGGTTGTGTGAGTAGGTTGGGTGAGTAGGTTGGATGAGTAGGTTGGGTGAGTAGGTTGTGTGAGTAGGTTGGGTGAGTAGGTTGGGTGAGTAGGTTGGGTGAGTAGGTTGTGTGAGTAGGTTGGGTGAGTAGGTTGGGTGAGTAGGTTGGGTGAGTAGGTTGGGTGAGTAGGTTGGGTGAGTAGGTTGGGTGAGTAGGTTGGGTGAGTAGGTTGGGTGAGTTATGTGTGTGAGGGTGAGTGGGTAGACAAACATATCGGATGTCTATGTGTGTGAGTAAAAAATGCATTTTGTGTGTGTGTGTGGTATGTTTGTGTGTGTTGTGTGCTTGTGGGTTGTGTGCTAGTGTGTGTTGTGTGCTTGTGTGAATTGTGTGCTAGTGTGTGCTGTGTGCTTGTGTGTGTTGTGTGCTTGTGTGTGTTGTGCTTGTGTGTGTTGCGTGCTTGTGTGTGTTGTGTGTGATGTGTGCTTGTGTGTGTTGTATGCTTGTGTGTGTTGTTGTATGCGTGTGTGTGTTGTGTGTTTGTGTATGTTGTGTGTGTTGTGTGTTTGTGTGTGTTGTGTGCTTCTGTGTCTTGTAAGCTTGTGTGTGTTGTTGTGTGCTTGTGTGTGTTGTATTCTTGTGTGTGTTATGTGCTTGTATGTGTTGTGTTTGTGTGTGTTATGTGCTTGTGTGTGTTGTGTGCTTGTGTGTGGAGGAGACTACCTGATTGTGAAATATAATGTGCCAGATGTGTCTGTCAGTCAACAGCAGCTACAAGTCTGACCATAGAAATAACGTCCACATTTTTTTTCAACGTTAAGACGGTCTCTCCCATTCTTACTCGTGTCTCTGTCTCTCCCATTCTTACTCGTGTCTCTGTCTCTCCCATCCTTACTCGTGTCTCTGTCTCTCCCATTCTTACTCGTGTCTCTGTCTCTCCCATTCTTACTCGTGTCTCTGTCTCTCCCATTCTTACTCGTGTCTCTGTCTCTCCCATTCTTGCTCGTGTCTCTCGCGTAAGAGAGTAAAGTAATTAAGAGACTAAAGTGAGAGAGTAAGTAATTAAGTGACTTAAGTAAGAGACTAAAGTAAGAGAGTAAAGTAATTAAGAGACTAAAGTAAGAGAGTAAAGTAATTAAGAGACTATAGAAAGAGATTAAAGTAAGAGAGTAAAGTAATTAAGAGACTAAAGTAAGAGAGTAAAGTAATTAAGAGACTAAAGTAAGAGAGTAAAGTAATTAAGAGACTAAAGTAAGAGAGTAAAGTAATTAAGAGACTAAAGTAAGAGACTAAAGTAAGAGACTAAAGTAAGAGAGTAAAGTAATTAAGAGACTAAAGTAAGAGAGTAAAGTAATTAAGAGACTAAAGTAAGAGAGTAAAGTAAGAGAGTAAAGTAATTAAGTGACTAAAGTAAGAGAGTAAAGTAATTAAGAGACTAAAGTAAGAGACTAAAGTAAGAGACTAAAGTAAGAGAGTAAAGTAATTAAGAGACTAAAGTAAGAGAGTAAAGTAATTAAGAGACTAAAGTAAGAGAGTAAAGTAAGAGAGTAAAGTAATTAAGAGATTAAAGTAAGAGAGTAAAGTAAGCCCCCAAAGAATGAGGTTAACTGTCACACATCTCGTGTACTTTGACCAATATGATATAATAAAACACACACTCATTAATTTTCATTGAATCTCCGCCCCTTTCCCCTCCCTCCCAAACGGCCATTTTGTCAAACACCTCTACCCCCACAATGAAAATACGGAGGGGAGAGGAAGAGGGCTGCTGTATGAAAAGAGCAAAGGTCACGACCCCCTAACAGTACTGTTCCATCTGAAGGAAGGCAATACACATTTTGATTAACGCCACCAGCTTTGAGACCAAGTCAAGTCCCAGGGAGACATGGTACAGTTTATCTCTCTTGCTGGGAGCCCCCCCCCCCACCCCACTTAAACTTCTGCTGGAACGATAAGTGCTCACTGTGTTTGTAAATTAATTAAGGTGAACCAACACTACGGATAGACCCATTTATTAATGAGTGGGTGGTGGACTATAGGCTTCACTCACAATTTCACCACACGGTATAAATGAGGCATAGAAATACTTACAGTGTAAGTATTTATATGTAATCCAGCAATCTACAGAGATTCCAGGAATTTAGAAAGCTCCACCCCCCCTCTCGGAATGTCCAGAAACTAATGTGTGAGGGCATTATGGACACAAAGGGGCGGCGATACAATTGTTGTCATGAATACTTGCAATCCATTCAATGAATGATGGATAAAGTTATAAGTGATAGTGAGCAGTCAAAAACCTGAAGACTCTTGACAGCATCACTATAAACGTGAGTCAAACATGAGAATTGTGAGTGCGTTTGGTTGGGGGGGGGGTGGTAGTGTTATTGGGTTAAGAAGTGGATGATAAGTTAGTAAGTTCTAAATCTCAACAATTATCTGCTATGAACGTCAGTTAATGATATTTCAAATTTAAGTGGCCAATATGGCTACTAGTGACTGACAACTTAAATGAAGTGATTGGATTTAATGGGGATTAGATTAGACGGTGAACTGAGATTGAGTCATGAAATGTAGATGGACTTAAAAGTGTTAACAAACAATTCAAAAGTATCTCTATTCAAACTAATTACTGGCCACTTTGATGGGCAGAGTGTAGGATTACCAAACATTGTCTATTGCCTCGTCAGAACGGGGAAAATAGAACGTTTAGCAACAGTTCCAAGGTGAAATCAACTTCAAAGATGGCGGAGATCTTTGGGATTTATTAGACAACCCAACGGAAGTAAAGAAATAAATCTTTCAATCACCTGCTGATGGCGCCAGATGAAAATTTTGTGTGTTTACCTGCTCACGTCAGGCTTTTTACATTCCAAGTATTGTTTTCTAATTATATGCTCTGGGTCATGGTGACCTTTACAGAATACATGCACATTGTAGATATATCCGAGTGACTCTAACGTTATCTCTGGCTTTCGAGTAACTGGCCAGGAGACAGAGGCACACATGGATGGGCAGACAGACGGATTGGAGGACGTACAGACTAAGAGACGGATAAACTTCTTACTGTAGAGAAGACATGACAACGACTTGGGTAAAAGAACAAAAAGACAATAGTTTACGTAGTATCGTATGTTGACAAGTGCCACAATATAGACAATAGTTTACGTAGTATCGTATGTTGACAAGTGCCACAATATAGACAATAGTTTACGTAGTATCGTATGTTGACAAGTGCTACAATATAGACAACAGTTTACGTAGTATCGAATGTTGACAGGGGCTACAATATAGACAACAGTTTACGTAGTATCGTATGTTGACAAGTGCTACAATATAGACAATAAGTTACGTAGTATCATATGTTGACAAGTGCTACAATATAGACAACAGTTTACGTAGTATCGAATGTTGACAGGGACAGGGGCTACAATATAGACAATAGTTTAAGTAGTATCGTATGTTGACAAATGACTCTATTATAAACAACAATCTACATTAGAGCACACAACTAATTTGTCCTCACACATGGTGTCAAGTAAACAATATCTAAGTGTGTCAGTGTCGGGTTACACAGGTAGAATCAGTCTCGACATAACGCCCCCCCCCTATCTCGACTACACCTGTCTGCATGCCACCCAAATAAACAATACATTCCATAACTACATGCAGCAGACGATTCACCCGTGTGTTTAGTGGAGGGGGGGGGGGGAGAGAGGTGGACCATTGTGCTCGGGGGCCACTGAGATATTCAGCCCATGTTGACATTGCGCTCGTCCAGGTCAGCGGAGAAGGTTAAATTTAGCCGTGGTGAAATGATCCTAGTGTAAGAGGAATGTAGCCATCAACTCGTCATCAATTAATGACCACTTGTTACATGACCGCTACACACGCAGGTGAAAGGGAAAAAACAATGAAAAATACGATCGACTCACGTGACCAGTATCTAGTATAAGTTGTGCGGCAAGTGACCAGTATCTAGTATAAGTTGTGCGACAAGTGACCAGTATCTAGTATAAGTTGTGCGGCAAGTGACCAGTATCTAGTATAAGTTGTGCGACAAGTGACCAGTATCTAGTATAAGTTGTGCGACAAGTGACCAGTATCTAGTATAAGTTGTGCGACAAGTGACCAGTATCTAGTATATGATGTGCGACGAATGACCAGCATCTAGTATAAGTTGTGTGACAAGTGACCAGTATCTAGTGTAAGCTCTATGTATGACATACATGTGTAGTGGTAACTATGTGTAGAATACACTTCACCACATCATGACACAACCGCCTCCATAGGCAGGATCATGAAATGAGGTCAAATGAAATTTATGATGAAAATTTCCATACTGAAATATCGTGTGTAATACGTGTGTATACTGTTGTACAGTATGACATGTTTTATTTAGTTCTGTCAATAGTATATGTCTGAGTAGGCCAAGCCAATGCTGGTTGAGCAATGTGTTTCAGTTGTTCATACACATGTAATACAAATTACACTGTGCAACAAATTTTAAAAAAAATCTGTAACTTGAACAACATAATGCGTATTTTATTATATGCAATTTTCTGATTACAGTGATACCTTTGGAATGTTTCTAGCACGTCCAGAAGTGAAGTTAATCCATTTTGAAAATTTAGTCTTACTATGTAATATTTAACATGGAGTCATTCATTATAACATGTCTAATTTGAGGTCCTATAAAGACTCCTTCTGTGATTTTGGCATCACTCATCCTTGGAAATGTCTCTTTGAGGTACTGAAAAGCATTGGAGTTGCCTTTAAGAGCTTTCACAAAGTTTTTCATTAATCCCAACTTGATGTGAAGAGGTGGGAGGTAAATTTTGTCTGGTTGTGCTAGTGGACTGTGCTTTACATTGTGTTTTCCTGGGACATATTCAGATCTCACCGGCCACTGCTTCTGTGAATAATGCTACTTATACGCACGGCTGTCCCACAAACACAGGAAGCATCAGTACTTTGTGTAACCACTTCGTATGCCCATCACTAACCCAATAACTTTAAAGTCAACACAAATATTCCAGCTAAATTTCCTATAATTGATTAACTCAAAAAAATTTTCCATGCTCTCATACGATTCTTTCATATCTGCAGCATAGAATATTGGCACTGAAGGCATTGAGGTGCCATTGTGAAGAAGAATTGCCTTAAGGCTTGTCTTCGAGGCATCTATGAACAGACGCAATTCATAGCTTTGTGATTACATCCAAGCTCATTCATAAGACCTTCTATATCTTTGCAGTAAGAGCACTTATCCTGTTCTTCAAAGAATTGTGAAAGATTTGCACTTCGTTTTCTGTAAACTGTTACCTTAGTGCCTTTTGACAAGAGATTCCACTGTTGAAGACGAGACGCAAGTAACTCTGCTTTATCCTTCGGTAAATTCAGATCTCGTATTAAATCGTTGAGTTCAGTTTGTTCGATGAGATGAGGTTTACTGTCTTCAGGTGCATCAAAGCTGTCATCACTTTCATGAACGTAAGGAATAGACGCTGATTCATCAATTTCGACAATGTCAATGTCACTAGGAGGCACATGTATCAGCAAGGTGTCGTCATGAGACACAGGTCTAATCGCAGGAGGTACATTAGGATATTCAATCTTTTCCTTGTTTTTACCAGAAAATCCTGCTGCCTTTGTCATGCAAAAGTAACAATCGTTGATATGGTCTCGTGGTTCTCTCCAAACCATAGGTATTGCAAATGACAAACTTCTTTTGCCCTTCAGCCTATGCGTCAAATTCGAGTAGCATGACCCACAAATGATGTGTGGTGTTCATTTCTTGTCTTGGTCCCCAAGCTTCATACTAAAGTAAGCATTATAAGCAAATTTGACCAATGAGGTGATATTTTTTCTCTGTAACTTCATAGTGAACAATCCACAAACATAACAAAAACTGTCAGGATGGTTTACACATCTGCGTCTCTCAGTCATCTTTTTAAACAAATTATACTTATTACTTTAACTAAACACGTATAAGTTCCGTCTAGACGGACTCCGTATTATTTTTTTCGGGGTACGTCATAGATGTGCGCTTGCGCGACAATCGAGATTATTTTTTTTTTTGGGTTTTTCGTTTCATAATCTTATTTAGTAAATTTGAAATATGTAGGCTACTCTAATTTTTAGAGCATTTTCGAAAAAAAATGCTCTATTGTCCCCGTTTTGTCTGTCTGTCTGTCCGTCTGTCCGTCATCACCCTAGATCTCAACAACCATAAGTCCTATACCCATGATGTATATATCATTTTGTAGGTCTTGGCCTGCCAAGAAATGACTTTTTTCCATTTCGCGATCTGACCTCTCAGGGCCGTAAAAGGGGCCTTAGTACCGTTTTTTACTATATAAGCTATATTAATAAAGGAGCGCTATATCTCAGCAACTATAAGTCTTAGACCCGTGATGTATATATCATTTTGTAAGTCTTGGCCTGCCATGTGTACATCAAAAGTTCATTTCGCGATAGGACCTCTGAGGGCCGGGCTTCAGGGCTCATAAGGGGCTTATATATTATATATAAACCTTGTACGTTCAATAGCCCGTTCATTTGTTGCGAAATACTGCAGCACGTAGTTTCACCAAGATTTATTAAGAAACTCATCAAATGAAATAGTAAGCTTGTGTTCTGAGTTTAATTGAAAGTATCAGAGCTATGCAACAATTGACGGAGTTTTCGGACGATTAAATGACTATAATTTCGAGTCCTATTTCAGTAACCACAAACCACTTGTAGTTAGATTTAAGAGAAAATAATTTTTTTTTCAAATATAAAGAAACGTCTTTATAAATTTTTTTTTACAGATATATGCATTACACAATTGAATTTATAAACATTTCCAAAATTTACAAATATTTACTGAAAGATAGCATACGTACTGATACATAACATGAAAATGCGCTAACACGTCCTGTGTCCAGAATGGAACAGGCTTAATTGCTTGTTTTAAAGTGTGACGCAAAAATTTTTTTATAAACAAATAAAAAAAAACATGTATAATTCTTTATAATCTTTATCAATAGTGCATGCGGACATCTTTACTCTTAATCTCAATTGGCGCGCATGCGCATATCTATAGACGGAGCCCGAAAAAAAATAATACGGAGTCCGTCTAGCCACAGCGAGAATATAATTCATTGCAAAAGTTTAATGTAACATTACTCAAAATCCTGACGTGCCAGAAATATTCTGACTACATATTTGAACTCAGCATCACTAATATATATAAAATCACTTTACATCTTATAATTTACAAAAATTTTGTCGCACAGTGTTAGAGCCGCGACACGGGTCAATGTATTAAAGTTTCAGAGAAAAAATAAATAAAACTGACTCATAGGGTGCTGCCCACAACCAGAGAGTGGCGTCACCACTGACTCACCACCTGTGATATATGTGTGTGTGTGTGTGTGTGTGTATTAAAGACTGTAGCAGAATAAAAGAAAATTACTGTAAAAACGATCAAATACGAGCAACCTAAAAAAAAGGAAATCACAGAAATCCGACCTAAAGTTCTGGACACAAAACACGCTATTATTCCAATGTGTTATTTGTTATTATTTCTGAATACATTTCCCCAAGGCTCATAGACACGTCTATATGTATTTTGTAGATTTACCAATGTAGTGATAACATTGTGTTTGATTCTTGGAACTTAAGTCCATACCAATTGTTAGTTTTTATTTTCTCAGAAGTAGACTGACAACTAGTTTAATATGTCACACTGATCGTGTCAATTAATAACAAATTTGTTAATATCTCACACATATAGTGGACATTGGTTTATAAATATTTTCAGACATCAAGTTTGTGTGTTTTTCAGGAACGGAGCAATATATTCATAAGATTAATGCAAGGGAAAAAAAACTGATTTGAAACTTGAACAATTTGGAATTCGAATTCTAAGAAAGGATTAAGTACTTATTCTGAGGTATTTTTGTTGCCGTATCTAAAGTTGAAATCTACTGATCTATACAATCACAATCAATATATAGTTCATTTGTAACAAACAGAGTAACGCCATCTTAGACTGACGTGTGTGTCAAACAGAACGAGACAAGTGGCGAGAGACTAAAACATAAGTGTCTGTGTATTCTGGAGCGGGGGGAGGGGAGATTCAGCCGACATGATGTCAATGGAACTAATCAAGTCATTGACCAGAAATTGCTATTTTTGAAACTGACCAGGAGCCGGGGATTCAATCCCGTACAATCAAAGCAATAGGAAGCTCCGCATTACAATGAAATGATTTTTTTTTAAAAAGAGTTAATGGAGAAAAACAGGCAGGACAGAGATGGCCATCATTCAATATACTGAGAACTGAATTATTTGTTTTGTTCAGACTGGATTCAATTTTATATCAGCAATAATACGACGCTGGGCTAATGAATGATACAGAAGGGACTCATGTAAAATATCATGAATGGCTGTAAGGAAATGTAAGCTGAAAGGAGTCATATCAAATTAATAATTGACAATATGGCATGAGGTCGTATGTCATATTCTAAACAATCATCTGATCAGCCATCTTGTATTTAGACAGAAGAAATGTACATTTAATGGTAATATGGAACACATTACAGCTTGAATTAACATGAAAACAAACTATTAAGTATTCATTAAGATGTTATTGTGTAACTTGATCACTTTATAAGTAAACAAACTATTAAGTATTCATTAAGATGTTATTGTATAACTTGATCATTTTATAAGTAAACAAACTATTAAGTATTCATTTAGATGTTATTGTATAACTTGATCACTTTATATGTAAACAAACTATTAAGTATTCATTAAGATGTTATTGTATAACTTGATCACTTTATATGTAAACAAACCTATGAAGTATTCATTAAGATGTTATAGTATAACTTGATCACGTTATATGTAAACAAACCTAAGTCATTAAGATTTTATTGTATAACTTGATCACTTTATGACGCGCGTGATGTGGAAGAGAGCGGCACACTAGTTTGTTTGTAAAGTTCAAACTAATTTAAGGAGCCGCACCTAAGTCTATTTATAGAACTAAAATACATTAATAGTAGAAAACAACTGGCTCATTGTCACCCACACAACTCAAACAAGAACTACATGCGGCGCTAAGAGCCACATTTGGTCACCACTGCTATATTGTCACATTCTGTGAGTTGGTTAATGCAATCAAGCCATACCCTGTTTACATTGCCCCATCACACGAGGGGGAGATAACAAAGCGATAGACAAAGGCTTTGTCTTCCCAGGTGTTCGCACTGTGGTCAGTCTGTCTAGCAACCCACTTATTACTGACTGTCACCTGGGAAGGGTTAAAGTCTACAGTGGAGGTAATCGGTGCCCTTGTTATATTATTATCGCCCCACGCTTGAAGGCGCAAATGATCACGCGTGATGGGCGTGACCTACACGGCTCGCTGACCATTGGTCAGTGTAGTCTCGGCACACATCATCCGCGAGAACGGATTGCGTGGCTGAGCTTCCGGTCAGTTTGAGTGGGGAGTTCATTTATCTGACTAGTACATAGTTTGTGTAAACTAAGCAATTATTGTTGTGCCTCATACAATTTTCGGTCATCTTTACAATTAGTGCAAGTAGAAACTTCGACAGCTCTCCCAGAGTCGATGCCCCTTCCCCTCATATTGTGGACCCCCCCCATCCCCTGCCAAAAAAACCCACCATATTTTCTTTAGCATCCGTTACAACACCTCCTTTCATTTGTTTACTGGCAGTTCCCTGCTCATCTCTTAATGGCCAATGGTTTACACCTGCTCACGTTGTCAAGTATGACATCAGTGAGTGACTATTTCAGATTCCACGTCATTAAATTACCAGACATACATAGTCCCAACATGTCATAAATGTCAGTTTGGTGATCACGGTATTGTAAGCCAGCCCGATCTGCAAGGTGCCAGTTTAAATCCCAATGAACTACTCTATGTATCCACGACACACAAACAGCACAGCGAGAATTGTTCTCATTAACATCGGGAGATATTCTGAAAGAGGTCATCAGGTCAATAGTTCAGACACAGAAAATACTTTCATCCAAATAAAGAGCCTGCAACTAGAAGCCATTCGTCTTACCTGAATAAATATTTGAGTCAGGATTTATTTTTGTTGCATGACTCAGATGACTCTAATCAAATATTTATGACGGTTTAATGGTCGTTAACAAACGTGAGAAATTACTGGAATGAATTAATATGTCGAATACCACGCCACAAACACACACTAAAACTGGAATGAATGAAAATGTCGACTACCACGTCACACACTCACACACACACACAAACTGGAATGAATGAAAATGTCGACTACCACGTCACACACACACACACAAAACTGGAATGAATGAATACGTCGACTACCACGTCACAGACACACGTGTGTTGGGGTAATAAATGACGTATGACCGCTGTGTTGAAATAGGTCAACAGTCCAGACTTCTGTCTCTGTTCATTCATCACACACCGTTCCGGAAATGTAAGTATTTCTATCAAGTCCTGGCTCTAGTCGTTGACTGTCAGCTGTTTACTCAAACGTCTGTCTGTGCCCCGGGGTTCAAGGGAGCAACTACTCATAAAAAGACCAAATATGTCATGGGGAAAAAAAAAATAAGCCGGGCTTAAAAAAAATCTAGTCAGAAGACAAATCAAGCATGAAGACTGCAAATCGACCGCCGCAATTCGTAATCTGCTTTCCGAGGAAAACTCTGGAACTGTTTAGAAGGGTTTCGTTTTCCAGATTTTCTGCTCTGGTGAACCCAATGTGTGCAGGTGTAAGCAGTACAAAGTCTTTGTTCCAGTTCTCTCTCTGTGGGGACGTGGACGAGGGAAATACACAAGAACCCACATAGAAACAATACATTTGTAGAAACAATTAGTTGAGAAATACAAGTATTCGGCTTGTTTACTAGAGTTGGCATGAGCAATTACCGCATCTTTCATTATAGTCAGTCGCTCTTGAGCCAGCTGAATCATGATCAGCTAACGTAAACAGACTACGAACGAGAGACCAATCATGTGCCGCAATTCCCAATTACTTCGTAGCTTGGTGAATAAAGTTGTATCCGGGGAATTGGAAACTTCTATTTTCATGTCTGCAAACACACGCGACAACCTGACCACAGAACAACACGTTGCAACTTATTTTGTATGGCAATGCAGATACAGTCTGATGACCAGTGTTTGACCTTGTTGTGTCGAATGTCATATTAGCGATACAATCATTACAATGCCACTCTGTCATTAGCTTCATGGTTAATTCTGCAATTATTTCACCAACGGGTTTCTTTGTTGCCTTGGCGTAATTTGGCACTCCTAGAAGTTTCAATTGCTTTGCATCACCAACAACTGTTATGCGTTCTTCAGTCACACGATGATTTTTTAGAGAAGGTGTCAGTTTGCCATCCCAGTGGAGAGTGCAGGTTTGGGTGATTCTCGGGAGTCGTGGATCTTTGTAGATATCTCACAACTTTGCGACGTTAACGATCTGCAGTGGCTTAGGAAGAAGCCACCATTGATATCACCCCCAGACTCGCTAATAAGGCCCTGTGTGAAAGCTGCCTGCTGTGTGGTGAAATCTTTAATCTTGTCATGATGACACAAGATTTGGTCGGCTTAAAACATCTGGAGGTACAAATACCAAAGTTCCTGTTGGCTTTCTTCGCTTTTGCAATGGCATTATATCATCCAAACAGTTATCAACAAAGTCCATATTATCTTAAGATTTAGAAGTAGAATCATCGGGTTTATCATACCCTCGTTGGGAGGCACTGATATAGTTGAACATGCCATTTTCTTCTCTTGCGCGTTTCTGACGTTCCAATGCTGCAGCATCTCGTGAATGGCGTCGAGCGACTATTTTTGCAAGTGTTTTGTCAAATGATCCAAGCTGGAAGACCTGTCTCCTTTCATAGACCTCAAGAATGCTAGATCTTCTGCATTTTTGATAATAGTCTTGACATTTGGTGGCCACAGTTGAAAAGTTGTTGCCAACATAGATTTCACATTTGTTCCAGTGTTTTACGTTTGGTGGCTGGTGTGTCTCGGCGACTTTTATCAATTGAACGAAGTTATTGTTTTCATCAAGAAGCTGAACAATCTTCTCACATGTTCTCCTCTCTGTCACCATTGGAATGTTTGCTTTTTCGTAGAAAGCAGTAGCTTGATTCAGCACAATTTCGGCAGTTGTAAATCGAGAAGGTGCACCAGAGAACATGGACGCTCACTGTATGCTGCTACGTTGCCGTGATACATCAAGCACCTCAAAACTTGTAAACAAGTTGGTAGTCGAATACCTGTAATTGTAGCATCATCAACACAGATTGCAGGGCCAATGCCAAACAATTCAGTTTTCCGACGAGTTTGTGGTTTCTTTGTTCGTCAGGTAGGAGACGCAGTAATAACTGGATATGACACTGTTGAAATGGTCAGAAGGTGTAAACATTTTATTGTTGTGTTCCTTATCACCCAAACAGCACCTTAAAAAACATGCACTTTAATTGCATTAATTCAAAATATTCTCTTGGAGTTCAAATATAATATTTTATAGTTAAATTTAATCTTAAAGTTTAATGAGTTATATTATTCTGTTCAACACAGAAGTAACGAAATAACATATTGGACAGGACACTACAAAGCACAATATTATTTCCCTGTTCTGATTTTAAAGGTCGTTTGTATCAGAAATTAAAATTATAAAAATAAAGAAATTAAAATGTTTACCTTGGTCATCAATTTGCGATAAGGACAAATATTGTTTTTGGTAATAAAATGTGAATTTTAAATTTAATTTCTAGCACAACTGTTCATCAAAATCAAATATGTCTGCCAAACATGATAAAACAAAGACCATAAAACAATTTATTTAGCGATTCAATATTTGTATGTCTCTATACTTATAAGACGCATTCGTTGTCCGTCTGTCTGTCTGTCTGTCTGTCTGTTTCCTTATAACTCAAGATCCAGAAAAACAAATTACGTGAAATTTGTTACACATACACATAATTACATGGAGAAGGTTATAGGACAGGTTTCGTTTCATATCGATGGGTAGATTAATTGTAATTATTTTTTTTTTTATTTTAGTATTTTACTATATTAAAGTAATCTCGATAGCGCCATAAATAAAATTCCTCTGTGACGTCATTTCCCTATGATCGAATAGATTTTGCGCTGATGCTGTATTGTGCCTTTGTGATGCAAAGAATTGTTGATGTTTTTTCATGCTCTCTGATGTGTACAGTTTGAGAAGGTAAAGGAATGAAGAAGGATTTTAGAAGAAGTGTGAAACCATAATAATAAGTATATATATATATATATATATATATATATATATATATATATAGAGAGAGAGAGAGAGAGAGAGAGAGAGAGAAAGAGAGAGAGAGGGAGAGGGAGAGAGATAAAGAGAGAGAGATAAAGAGAGAGAGAGGGGGGCAGGGGGCAGAGAGAGGAAAGGAGGGGTAGGAGGGAGGGCAGGAGGGGAGAGAGGAGGGGAGGTCGGTGGACAGGTGGGAGAAAAGGAGGGGGAGAGGGAGATGGGAAAGGGGAGTAGGGGGGAGAGGGAGCAGGGGAGAGGAAGAGAGAAAGGAAGGGAGGGAGAGAGAGGGGGTAGGGAGGGAGAGAGAGGGGAGGGAGGGAGAGAGATAAAGTGATGGGGAGCAGGGAGGGAGAGAGAGGGAATGAGGGGGAGGGAGGAAGGGGGAGGAGAGAGGGAGGAGAGAGGTGGAAAGGGGAGGGAGGGAGAAAGGAAGGAGAGAGGGGTTAGGGAGGGAGAGAGAGGGGAGGGGGAAGGAGAGAGAGAGGAGAGGATGGGAGAAATGGGAGGAAGAGATAAAGAGAAAGAGGGGGCAGGGGAGGGAGGAGAGGGAAGCAGGAGGTAGGAGGATGGACGGGGGAGAGAAGGAGGGGGGAGAGGGAGAGAGGGAGATGGGAGAGGGACGGAGATTTGAGAGAGGGAGGGAGGAAGGGAGAAAGGGAGGGAGGGAGGAAAAGGGAGAGAGGGGGAGGGAGGGAGGGAGAGAGAGAGGAAGGGAGAGGGGTAGGGAGAAAACAGAAGGTAAACAGAAAACCTTATTTTAAACCCGGGCAAAGCCGGGTACTTGCAACTAAAGTAACTCTATAAGACTTTACAAGTAAGGATGGTTTTATCTATTTTTCGTTTAATTATGCAAACTTTGTTGAAGTCCGGGGGACCTCTAAACATTGTCAAATATTTTAAATTTTTTTACACAATGCTTTTTTTGATCAATGGAACAAATTGAAATAGCAGACTGATCAAATATTAAACTTTTTTTTGGTGATGCACCCTAATATATATATATATATATATATATATATATATATATATATATATATATATATATATATATATATGATTACTTATAATATCAAATAAAAGCACGCTCATATTCTAAAAATTTGATATTCATTTAATCCGTGAAGTCCTAGATCGTTCAAAGAAACCAGTTTAGTTTTATACATTTACATTTTGAACTGTTTTTTTTTCTCATTCCACTTTCAAGAAACCAACCAGTACTCCAGGCATTGAAATACCCTCCATAAAAAGTGGACGTTTGAAATATTTTATCCGTACAAAAAATGAACAGAAACAAGGAGAACCATGTGGTGCCTGATGTCCAGTTAAATCTTCTGAGAGATGAAAAACTTCAACCTAAACGTCGTCAACATGGAGCCAATGTCTTGGTATTAGACAGTTCTTACTCTTGGATTATTTGTTTCGGTAATTACACCTTTTAATGATATACAAATGTATAAATAGAACGGAATCTGTGTGACGCTAATAATGATATAATTAAGTTGCAGTTCTGCTTACCTCTAGCAGAGGGTCAATCAAATTTTAAACTTCCGGCTTAACTGGACTCTTAAACAGATAGGCCGGACCAAGAAGAGAGGTAGACGGGGTATTTAAATGAAGTAATATAAATTAAATGTAAACATCATTGATGTGAAAGGAGTGGAACAGAGCAAGGGCCGTATCAAACATATGACTGGCAGGACCTTTCCAGCAGACAGTAGTTCTCACCGGACCTGCTCTAGCATCTAAGCCTCATGTAGAAAATCTAGGTACATACCTGACATATCTGTCCCACTTCTCTAAAAAACGTCAATCGTAGCTGTAGACAATAAAAAAATATAAATATAACTTTTGACAGCGACGGGGCTTTCCTAGACCTCTGACCACAGAATATATATCATACAAAAGCTCATCTCTTTATTTAAAGTCCGTTGACTAAAAAATATACCGCCATTTGTGGGGGGTTTCCCCCATTATTAATAGTGTAACACCTAAATATTGATTCACATAGCACAGTAACACTTTCGAAAAATAATTTTAATATGCTCGTATTAAAAGGGAGGCAATTCGATCATTTGTCAGGAACAAAGAATATAAATGATACATGGTCATCGTCCATGTCTCTGACAATGTTCGAGTGACCTTTCTTTTCTCACTATCACGGATGATGATCATGCAGACATTACGAGCTCATTGAATTCAATTAATTTGGCAAGTCTATAAATCTAAAAAAAAAGTTGCATTATTTCGCTCTTCTGCATTGTATTTATTTTTAACATGAAAATCTCAAGGCGATTTTATTTCATTATAAACAATATTAAATAGTTATTAGCTTCTAGAAGATTCTACAAGAATTTACTTCATGAATTTGAAATTGTTTCGTGTATGTGCAATGCAGAATCTACATGTAAACCAAATTTGAGTTTCTCCTACATTAGAACGAAAGTGAGTTTCAAGATTGAGAACACACAGAAAGCGAAACATATCAAAAGCTTATAAAATGAAAGTGTAGTCTAAAAAGTTGTATATGTGAATATGAAGAACTAAAAAAACATTTTACCAGCGAATATTTTTGAAATGTTATAATTAAAATTCTTTTGCTAATACAGTGATATTGTTGGTAATTAATTTTTTACTTAAATGAGTATGTGTATGTCAATATCATGAATGGCGAAATGCGGGCGACATTTTTAAACGTTTAAGGGTCAATTTGTCATTTAGAAAAATGTACTTTCTGGTGTGATTCAATTGACAAAGCAAACTTTAATATATATAAAAAAAAAGTTCTAACCCTAACGGGTCATCAGGGCAGATGAAGTGTAGAATTCATCTGTTTCTATAACCTCGGCATATGAAAGTTTGTGTGGTTAGCACAACGCCCAGCCACCTTTACTCCCCCAACTTAAAGTCAGGTACCCATTTAAAGCTGGGTGGACTTGGGGACTATCACCAGGACCTGAAAAAATCCCAGGTTCTTACTGAGATTCGAACCCGGGATCCTCAGTCGGCAGTCGAGCGCTCAAAACCGCGACCACCCGTCCCCACTTTTATATATAAATTATGTCAATAAAAATATGAGATTATTGTAAAGCGAAAAACAAGCTTAAAATGGTATCCTTTTTAATAATCAAATACGAATTTCGATATTAAAAATTAATTATAAGCTCAATTTATGCACATAAATTAAAATTACGCCCGGTTAAAGAGTAACTAACATTATTAATTAGGTGCTTAACTATTAGAACAGCATTTGTAATCAATTTTAAAGGACTTTCATTTATGATATATTTTCTACGTGCAGACCTAAATAATATAGACATGACATACATCTTCTGTGTCACTTGTCCAGACTTACAAAAAAAATGGCACCAAGCATGACCATATTTTCTGCATACATATCTACATAAATGCAGTCTCAATTGCATTAAAATTTTATCAACAATTTGTTTTTTTAATCCTTCAACAGCCAACTTTGTTCTCATGGCAACGGATTCAGCATTTGTGAGAGCTATCAACATGACATTTTTGAATATCGTGGAAGATTTCCAAGTGACAATAACTGAAGAGCCTCTGTAGGATTCACCCTTGAACTTGTGTTCTTCAGTTTATCATGTAAATATAGTCACTTGATATTATGTAAATATCAGTTGTTTTACATCACGTCCAGAAAGTATTTGATGTCATGTAAATAGCAGTAAATAGTTACATTATGTTATAATGGAGAGTAAAGATTTTTCATAATTTTGGTCTTTTCAAATCTATGGTTTTGAAATCTCAAAAGTCTATATGGTGAGAGGCGAATTAAACGTCGAAGGCAATGAACACTAGGTATATGACTTGAAAAACAAATTTTGTGATTTTACAAGTGGCGTGCCAGATTTTGATGAGCTTTTATATAAAAATTATAAATACAACAAAAAATCATCAATTTTGTTGAAAAATTTCACCCACCAAAACATTTTTTAGTTTAAAAATAATCCATTTGGCTCTTTTTACTGACGTTTACTTTTACTCCAGTTGTTTAACATTAAAATTCTATTTCCTGTTCTCCATGTTAGATTTTTCAATTATACTTGAGTTTGAATAATTATTTTAATTTTGCTTAATTTTATTCTTAAAAATGTCTTACAAAAAATCATCATTTTCCGTTGTTAAAAATAAGGACAAATGGGCGAGTAATTTGGAAAAATTTCAAAACACTCTTAAGAAAAGAAACCAAAGTGGAATCGAGATCGAGCCATTGCATTCACATTCTAGAATGCCAAAAGAGTGGATGATAATTGGTCGCTACATGGGCTTGGCCTCTATGGAAAAATCAGATTGAAAAGAGTTGCAGCACTCAGGAAAGAAGTAGAGCTATTATGGAGCTTTTAAATTTCCCAATACTGTCTTTGCAATCAGTGAGCAGAAAAATTGGAATCTTTAATTAAAAGGTATGATGTTCATTTGAAAAATCCTGTGGGTGACATACGGGAGCAGTTTGATAAGTTATTTGATGCCACAAACAAAACTGGTCAATGGTTATGTGCTAGAGGACAAAAACTAACTTTACGAAATACAAATTCAAAGTGGAGGTAAGACGGGATATACTACAACTAAAATTGCTAGTCAAAGTACAATTCATCCATCAAAACGGAAAATTATTTGCAAAATTAATGAGGCACAACAACAACAAAGCAGTTTTGAAAGTTCCAGTGATTCAAGTGATAACGAGAATTCTCAAAGTAGCTCTGATGATTGCTGATGCAATGCAGTCATCCACAGAAAGCTTGGATCAAAGCACACATAAGAAACAATCACGGCAACCTACTTCTAGTGCAGTTTCATTAGTTCAATCTGGGAAACTACCAGTTCGAAGAGCAGCATTAGTAAGCAAAATTGTGCATAAGTCCGGCGTAAAAATAGCAACTCCTTCTCAGTCAGGTGTCTATCGAGCTGTATTCAGAGAAGCAAGTAAACTTAAAGAAACATTAATAAATACTTTGCGTATTAGCTTATGGAGTTTACATTTTGATGGTAAAATTATTAAGAAAAAGAACACCAAGTAGTTGTATTAAAAAATGAAGCAAAAGAAGTGAGACTAGCCGTTTAGTTTTACCTAATGGGAAGCTGCTACGATTGGATCTGCCATTCAAAAGGTTTTTAGATGAATATAACTTATGGTCAGCTATAAAGATGATAGTGTCGAACACTACAAATGTTAATACAGGGTGGAAGTCTCGTGTTGTGGTGAAACTTCAGAAACTGTTAGACACGTGTGTGATGCCTTGCTCGGTGATTCAACTGAGTCTCCTAACATAAATTATCCATTTGTAAATAAGATACTTAAAGATTATGAAATTTTAAAAAAAGATTTTGCAAGTAAAACAAAGAAATGTGCTCCAATTTTAGAGAAAAACAGGAAATAAGTTGGAAAGATGATATTAAATTTTTGCACCATCTAATTTGTGTTTTTAAGCATTTTAAGAGTTCTCAACAAATGCAAAAGTTAATTTAGCGCACTGCCTGGCCTCAGCAATACCCGATGGAACTCTCGAGCAATTTTTGCATTGTTGGCTTTTATACTATTGCCCGATGAATGAAAGAACCTTCAGAAATTGTGAATTTATATGTGGACATTGGAGTGATGCCTGGCTTAGTGATCATCATTACAAAGCTGAACAATATGAACTTCTTTTCCATGCTGTTAATGATTATCCAAAAGGTTGCGCTGTCTTCGAACTCATTGGTCTCAAAGTCCATCTCCAATACTCACTCCACGTAGCAATGTTTGTGCAGAAAGAGCAATAAAAGTTCTGTAAGATATTATTCCCCCTTTGCCACTCACAGAGAAACTGAATTTACGTTTTATTTTTACAAATAAAAGTTTATTAAACAATATACTTGAAATTATTAACAAATGTCAATTTTTCTAAAACTTCAAAATGTTTGGTGGGTGACATTTTCAATTTTTTTAATAAATTTGATATGGTTTTGTGTTTCTACAATAAAAAGTCATCTGTTGATGGTATGCCATACAAGTGTTGTTCTGAAGTCATATACCTAATGAACACATCACGCACTGAGGGGCTCACATTAAGAGGGCCATTCATAGCCGAACTATTTACCTACAAAATCCAACTTTATTTCCTTTTCGATATGACCCAATGTCATAGGGGACCCAATATTTTTCTTCTGCACAGGGAGCCCAAGTCTACCTCAGCACATGACTTTTGTGATGTAGTCATGGCCAGTATAAAATGATGAAAAGGCTTTATTTAGAGCTATATTGTTCTTAACATATGGATTGATCACTGACCATAAAGCCACAATATCATAATAGTTAACCTCGTGGCTTGGTGACCGGGGTGGCAGCCTTCAAACCTCACGTGCTGTAAAGCCGCTTAGTTTGAATGGCGCTGCGACTATTGTAACAAAGATACGGCTGACTTTCAAATATGGATCGAAGAATACACCTTCACCAGCTCTTTTAAAGTGGTTGCTTTAAAGAGTTATAGTACCCCGTTAGTGCGATGACATCCCTGAACTAGGCGTAAAGAGGGGGAACGGAACTTGCTTTAGAACTTGTAAGGGGTGGCATTTTCACCACTTCATTATTTTTTTCGGCATTTTAACACCACTAACGCTGTGTCATTGGTAGCATCGATACATTGAAAGTATCACTCTAACACCACTAACGCTGTACCATTGGTAGTATCGATACAGTGAAAGTATCACTCAATATAATTATGTCTTTTTTTCTCACATTCCTTTTTAACTTGTTTTCTTTAGATTGGATTACATTGTCTCATCAACTATTGTCTATCTGTGTTTCTCAACGTGCGAATATAATGTTGAACTATTGTCTATCTGTGTTTCTCAACGTGCAGATATAATGTTAAACTATTGTCTATCTGTGTTTCTCTGCGTGCGAATATAATGTTGAACTATTGTCTATCTGTTTCTCAACGTGCGAATATAATGTTGAACTATTGTCTATCTGTGCTTCTCAGCGTGCGAACATAATGTTGGACTATAGTCTATCTGTGTTTCTCAACGTGCGAATATAATGTTGGACTATTGTCTATCTGTGTTTCTCAACGTGCGAATATAGTGTTGGTCGGGACGAAAATGTATCATTTAATGATCGCGAATATATCAATTCATAATTATAAATTATTTCTCTATGAGTTGAAAAAAAAAACTAAAGGTATGAATACACCAACACGAAATTCCGGTATCTAAGGGCATTGCGAATTCCGTCTCTGTTTCGCTGCTATGATATTCTAATGAGAACATGTACACCGGTCAGAAATTCCGTTGCGGAACAGCGAAAGTTTTCAGTTTCGCTGCTTGCAGAGTTTTTTCCGAGCTACATTTTCCGTCATGATAAACAAACAAAAATGGCTGCTTAGAAACGTCGATTCGAATAGAAAAAATGATTCACATTAGTGTATATTCATTAAAAACAACAACAACAAAGTGAATTTTGACAGAAAAACATGATTACTATAAGTTTTGGCCGGCAACAGTCTTTGTATATGAATTTCTGAAAGGAAAATATACTTCGTCTATCTACATATTCTACAAATGAAATTTCTTTCGATCGAAGCGCTGTCTGAAAAGATAAATGCTATTAAAAAATGTTTGGCTGATCATGAAAACGAAAAAAAATGAACAGCTACCGATCGAATAAAAAGTAAAAAAACAACAACAAAAAACAAGTTTTCCATTTCCAGCCAGACAATTTATTTGTAATAAGAACAAAAAGGCACACGGGATGCAGTAGTTTCTGCTTTTCAAAGTATCGTTTTTTCACTAGCAGGAAAAAGTGCGAAGTAATCATTAAAAAATCTTGTTTCCGGTAGTTGTTTCGTCGCTCACCTTTTCGTCCCGGTGTATCTACAAGAGTTTCGCCAAGTTGAAACTTCCGCGCGGAAGGTTCCGCGCGAAAGTGTTTCGTGTTGGTGGATGCAGAACTTAAATGTTTTTTTTTTTTTTAAATCTGCGAAAGAAAAAGAAAATCGATTTATAAATGAAAATAATATATTCTATTATATATATATATATATATATATATATATATATATATATATATATATATATAACATGAATGAGTAGTGTATTCTATAAATAACATGATTAAATAGTATATTCTATATATCACATGAATGAGTAGTGTATTCTATTTCTATATATAACATGAATGAGTAGTGTATTCTATTTCTATATATAACATGAATGAGTAATGTATTCTATTTATTTTGTCGAAGTTTATCATTACAAATGGATCGTGAAAACAGTTTTTTTTTTAATGTTGGGTTGTGAAACCATATATGTAGTCTAAGTGGGTCGCGAAGCATTAAAGTTTGAGAACCACTGGTCTCGATTATGGATCAAGGCCCAGGGGGTGAGCTAACTACGGCCAGTTTGGCTCTCCCAGTACATTTTCAGTAGATTTAATTTACATTAGAACATTGAAATACTCCATCTGCTTTTCTGTAAGCGACGTTGTGGCCAACTACTTAAAAAAATGCCTAGTCATGTTATTTTTTTAAATATTGTAAGACATAAATTGTAAGATATGTTTTTCTGCATAATTAAACTGATCACGATATTGTCAATAACTAGTGTATGACAGATCCTTTATTTTTAGGATTATTCTCTTATCATTCGTTAAATAAAAACAATAGACTTACATAATATTACATAATACAACTGTTGGTTGGTTATTTCTCTTTCTTTAAGCAATGTTGGTTACATCTCTTGTTGTTCCCAAGACTGGAGAAAGAATTCCTTGTATAATTGGTGCTGCACTCGGTTCTCTGTGTACGATAGGGATTAGTTTGTCTCCTAACATAGCCTGCTTTCTCATTTTAATGGCATTTAAAGGTACATTAGTAAAAATAATATGTATTTAACTTCATAGTTGTTTTTCTTTTCAATTGCAAGATAATTAAGGAATGTCTATTAAAGAAAATCAACGATTATCTATAAAGCAAATTTATTGCGGTTTAAAAAAATATTAAAATACTTATTATCTCTATAATCAATTTTAATAAAAGCAATTTTTATAAGAACAATTTCGCCGTGTGATTGTTATGTTAAATTTAGCGTAGCACCGGAGCAAAAATGCTCAAAATAGTGAAGCTTTTTTTTTAGTTTTATAAAGGTTTGCCACATTAATTAATCGCACTGGCTCCGGATACGTCAGAAGCGTACTACGTATTTTTTTCGGGATACGTCCAGCAAACTTTGATGAATCAAAAGAGCGCAAAAAATTTGATTTAAACATTCACCTTTAGATAACGAACGTACGTCTATGTGAAGTAGTAATTGGTTATCGCCTTCGTCATTTTTCAAACAAAGTTGAGAAAATAATATCTCATTTAGGCATTCCTTCTGATTTTATTAACGGCTTGAATGACTTAATCTAGTGATCCACTAAGATTTTTTGCGACCAAATGATGTCGGTGAATGACACAATGACACAATATACGATTGGTACAGATTGTTGTAATATGCCAGAAAGTCTCGGTATCTTCCAAACATTGCTGGTGCACCATCAGAAACAACAGAAATGATATTAGTCAAGGGTATAGCTTTTACATTGAAACATCTTTTTAATTCAGTAAATAACGTTTAACCTTTTGTACCGAACATTTAGCAAATGTTTTTCTTCTTTACAAATCTTACATAAGCTAAAGTAAAGCTTCGGTTCCTGGTAAAGTGAACCAGTGCCGTAGCGAGCTTAACTCGCGCCCGGGGCACAATACCTTTCAATACCTTTTTAGCACCCCCCCAATTCGAAAACCATATAATATATGTAAACTATACCATTTGGCTCCCCTTTGTGAGTAGCGCCCGGGGCATGATGCACAATTAGACCACCCTCGCTACACCTCTGAAGTGAACTCGTCAAGCTGTATAGAAAATTCAGATATTTTTAAGTAATCACATAAAGAATTTTCAACGGACTGAGCCATGTATTATTACTCAGTGTAATTCTTTTTATAATGTCGAAATGTGGTTTGAACAAAACTGTGTGTAGGGCCTATACCTCACATACAACTGGTAAAATAAAGTCCTTCATCAATAATAAACAGCTTTCTGGACTTCAATAAGAAGCATGCAGTCATCATCATCTTGCTTAGATGTTGCCCCGATAAATTGTTGCAGTGACGCTTCTCGGCCTTTTGGCTAATATTAAAGTGTAGTATCTGCTGTAATGGATCTTATCCATTTGGCTAATCTGGTCTAGAAGGCATACCATAGTCTTTGGGTAAAAGATTATTGAGGTTCTCCTGGTCGGGAAAAAACAACTTTTAGCGACGATGGTGGTACTGTGGTCAACGAGGACAATTCGAGACAATGGTATTTACACCCTTCCACTCTGTCCCACTCAAGCACACCGTCGCAGCCTGCCATTTCTGTCGGGTAGTCAGGCACATTACACCCGTCTCTTCTGTCCGAGTGGCAGGAAAAAAAAACCCTTGCACTGACATTCTGGCTGATCAGCAGTACACACACCGTGCTGGTCTGGTCAGTCTAAGCATGTCTTAATAACTGTTTTCTATGCAGTGCCGACAGATTGTGGGAAAACAATATAGTCAGAGTTTGATGACGCAATTTCCGCATACTACGATGCCCAAAACTAGACTGTAGTAATTGTACTCCTCTAGTCAATTCCATGTTCATGCAGTTATACTGAAACATTAAATATTAGTCTTGTTACTTTCAACTTGCGTCGACTTAGTATATTAGTGTTGTTCACTGTTGTTGGAACAATTAATACAAGTTTATAAAGAGCCTTGCAACATAAATGTATCTATTTAACAATACATTAAAACTTTCACGGGCCCCCCTGGAGTTGTTCAGGGACCCTCAAATGAATTTAATTTTCCACGGACCCCCTGAATGATACCGCGGACCCCTGGGGGTCCGTAGGAACCAGTTTGGGAACCACTGCATTAGATGGATGATAAGTAGCAAAAAATAAGTTATACATATAGATGGGCACTTTCGCTTAATTTTTTTTAATAATTATGACTGGTATAAATATTTGTATGATGTAAGAATTTTTTGTTACTTTTTAGTGTTTTTTTTTAAGTAGACCAGTCGTCCCTGCAAGGATGATATGTTTTTCTCTTAGATCCTATAAACCATTATGAGACTGTTTCGGAGTAATCTTCTTTCATCCCCACCATAACGGAAAGTGCAATGGCTATATGAAGGCACCACAGGAGACATAGAACTTTCACCATGACCTTAAACATTCCCTTGGTTCTCATTGGAGACAGAACCCAGGATCTTCAGGTTGTCAGTGGATCGCCACCGCCTACCTAGTAGTCACTCCACACCTTGTAAGGCCGTAAGCTTATCCACCCCCTCCCGCCATTCCCCCACATTACCTTTGCTAAGTAGGTCAAAAGTGAGATATCTCCCCTTCATTATTATTTATTATAGTTCACATTTTTCTTTTGTGACAGCTCATTATCAGTTTTATATGAACGACAGCTTTGTGTGCAGTGCATCATGTAATATACTGGAGGGTGAGAAATATAGGTCCTTTGGCCCAAAAACGGCCCATTTGGTTGTTTAATCTGGCCAGTGCATTTACTATTAGTTAATATAAACATTCCATCAATATGTTCTAAGTGCGGCCTATTTCTATCATTGTGGCCAAAGAATTTAAAACATAGTGTGACCATCCCTGCTATTGCCCGGAGTTTGAATTAAATATTTAAACATTAAAACAAATATTTATAAATTTGCTCAATTTTGGTGACAATAAATTAATCATCTTACATGTTGGCTACAATACATTATTGCAGGTATATCAGCGGGCACAATGGTGATGGCTTCCATTGCTCTTATAAGTCAGTATTTTGAGAAGAAAATCTTTTGCAACTGCAGTAGCGTGTAGTGGACTGGCTCTTGGATCCTATGGGAGCTCCACCTGTGATTAAATTATTCATTGAGGTAATACATACTCTCTGTCAGGCCCGTAGCCAGGAATATTGGATTATTGGGGGGGCCGAAGACATTTTCGGGGGGGCGAAGAAATGATCGGGGCGGATCTAGACAACTTTGATGACGGGGGGGCAAAACATTGACCCCGGGGGGGGGGGGGGCAAAACTGTTTTCATTGTTGAAAATTGGTCTTAGAACAAAAAATATTTCGATAATTTAATGATGTATTACCTAAACTTGCGGTAACAGGGGGGGCAAGAAATGGAGGCAAGAAGCGCCGAAAGCTTGCGAACTGAGAGGGTTTGGGGAGGATCTCATTTTTGCAGTTCCATATCTGGAATGGTGCATTTTAGTACCGATTGTTTAGCTATTAATTAAATATATAATTTTAACTACGTTTCAATAATGCTTGGCATGTTGCAGTTTTGTTAAAAATAATTTAAATAGTAAAGAGTTTTAATGATAAAAATGTATTGAGGCTGAGCAATTTCTGATTCCTGTTATAAATATATTGACCAATAGTTCTGCGACACAATTGTTACATAATAGATACCTGATTTATATTATTATACTGTTTGTTTAACGTACAACACGAGAAGAACGACAAAGATGCATGAATAAAGCTTAGCTATTTGTGTGATATTTCTTATAAAATATTGAAAACAAAGAACAGATCTATCAACAACAGTCGCAATTATTAAATTTAAAATAAAATTAATTCTGCTAAAAAAGAGTAAATTTGCAAATTAAATAACATCACTCAGAAATCACGGAGTTTGTACTTTATTATTTTATTATACATATGTATAAAAATGAAGTCAGAAGCCAATGTTATTTTATTAACTTATTTAAGTTGCTAGTTGTCCTCCAGAAGATATCAATATATAAAACTATTACAAGGTTGCGAACAGGCCCATCGACAGAAATTTTGGGCCCCTGGGCTGATATTAATATTTTAAAAGTTGATTAGTTAGCTCCAGTCGGGTCCCTAAAACTCGCCGGGCCCCTGGGCCATTGCCCCCCCCACTCGTCGGCACTGGTTGCGAACTTATATTATTATACGGTTCAAATTTTGCAAACTTCGTGGTTTAGCCAGCCCAAAATACCCAGATTGAACAATAAGATTCAATCTTTTATGCCCAAAAATTAGATAAGCTATATATGTAAGTATATAAATAGCCTGAATGATTGCCAAAAATAAAAACTTTTAAGTTTTATTATTTATTGATTTATTAAACAAAATGATTGATGTTTTATAGCCGTTATTATTAAGAATTTTTTGTCAAAAAACTCAAATCATGCACGGGGGGGGCTCAGGTCATGCACGGGGGGGGGCTCAGCTAGCCCCCCTCTGGCTACGGGCTACTGCTCTCTGTTCTATGTAGGCTCCACATATGGGTTAAATTATTGATTGAGGTAACACAGACTCTCTGTTCCATGGGGGCTCCACACATGGGTTAAATTTTTGATTGAGATATAACGATTGCTTGGTTCCCTTATCCTTTCACTGTAGTCAAATTATACATTAACACAAAGAGCACATTTGATGTATTTGTTTTTAAAACTGGCAGCATTTTTCGAACCTATCATTCTATGCTAAGTTATTCCAAATTATGAGCTCCAGGCATTTTTAGTCTATATAAGAATATCATCTTTGTAAAGCACAATCATGCAAACAGTAATTTAATATTAAGACTGTTTTATGAATATTGTTCAAGACGATACCTGTCTTATGAAAGTTTGGTGTCTCTTCAGGTGTATGGTACACAAGGCGCTTTTTTTATTTGGCGCTCTTGAAATGAATAACATCTGCATGGCCATGTTGCTGAGACCAACAACTAGATACACAAGGGTAATAAGTTCAGGGCAAGACGAGTGTATACAAACAACGAATGAAATAAACATCCCATGTCCACCGTGTAAACAAGACAAATATGACTCGGCATACACGGCAGATGTTATATGTAGTAATAAGCAAGTGACTTGTTCGAATAAAGATGAAGAAAATATTGAATTGCTTGACGAAACTATCACCTGTCACAACAATCTCAGATTTTAGATATGGAGATGATGTCAATAGTTAAGAATTCTAATGATTCTGAAGATGTTCATAATGTAAGTATAAAGCTGAATTCTGGGGAAGACGATCATAACGCACATTTACAGCTGAGATCTGATGAAGATGTTCATAATTTAAGTACAAAGCAGAAATCTGCTCAAGAATTTAAAACTCATGGTGAATATGGTTTCAACTCAAGTAGCTTAGGGAAAGTAGCAGCAACAGAAATCCAACATCAGCAAAAAGATTATTGTGAAGAATATCAACAAATGTTTTCCATTAAAAAATGTTAAAATTAATGACATAACAAAAAGTATATCGTCTAGTAGTTTAGGTATTTCAGGTGACAACATAAGTTCAGTTTTTGAAGAATTAATTTCATATGATAACAGCAATCTCCAAACAGACGAACTAAATTCTAATGATAGCCGAATAGACCAACCAAATGTACATGATAACAAAAGCTCCCATGTGGACAAAAAACATCAACAGATGGGGAGTAAACTGTCAAACTAAACGTGTCCAGTACTTGGAGCGTTATAAGTGCTCAGATTAAGTGATGTCTTTGTGGGTTTAGATTTTTGTGCACTACAAGAAAGTAGTGCAACTTGTGATGAAGAGATCAAATATATACGCTAAATAAGGTTGTTTCTCAAGATTTCTCAAGTGGCTTCATGGCGCTTTCAACATTCACCTATTTCGGACTTGGTCACTTCGAGCTCTTCTACTCTACAACATGACGGGAGTTTTGGTTGGGTACTTGTCCACCTATTTTCCCACTATAGGTACTAAGTCCGGCCTCAACAATGATGAAATAGCCTTGATGCTTATTATAAGCGGTGGGGTTGACTTTGCTAGCAGACTTGCCATTGGAGCCTTTACAGACTTCAATCTATTGACTACAACTCAGATTGTTGCTATAGCTCAAATTATAATAGGTAAGATATTAAGTTAAAAATCATTTACTGGAAGAATATTATGCCCAAGTTGAGGTTGGGTTGAAAAAAAAAATGATTTATTGATTGAAAACTGAAAATGTATTTTTAATATAAAAACATTTTCTTTTTTGTAATAATTGGTCATATTTTTCTGTATAGGTACAGCAAGTCACTTTACCCATTTTTATACGTCATTTGAGGCACTGATGGTATTAGCGGTTATTATAGGGGTATTTGGAGGTGTTAGGCAAACATTTGGAACTCTAATTTGTCTTCAATTTATGGGAGCAGAAAAATATGTTCAAGCACTTGGATTTCAAACAATGACTGCAACACTAACAATGGCTGTTCACCATCCTTTGTTAAGTATGTATCACATAATAGCTGATAATCAACCATTGGTAAGTATGTATTATTTTACTAGGTTTATCAACTTAATTAATCCTGGCAAAAACTTAATTTTTTTCTTCACCAGGCAGTATTTTGGAAGTGTCTGGATCCTTCAACTTCACCCTTACATTATGTGGGTGTGGCTGCATATCTGAGTGCAATAATTCTACTGCTAGAACCTTACATCAAGAGGATGGACGCTGCCAGACAGACGTCAACAGAGACAAAACAAGTAAACTGATAACAGAAACAAACTAATAAAATCATTTGCCAACATTTATTAGCTGAGCGGGTGATGATCTTTCATATTTTCTTAGCATTGATTATGTAACAGCAATATTTTATGAATTTTGATATATTAAAAGTTTTGTTTGTCATTTAAAAAAGGCCACATAAAGACAGAAAAAAAGACAGTTGATGTTAATATGAATTCATTGTATATTCATTTTCTTATTTATATGATGTGAAATAGACATTTGTTAAATCATAATTATTTTAGTGAAATCTATATATTATCAAATCATGACTGGCCTTTAAGCTACACTTACAAAGAAAGATGCAAATTAAAACTGAATTTCTCCTCACACAGACCATAATAATACGACTTTTATGATACTTTCTTCCATGGACAGGAGCCCAATGTCACAGGTCTTGCGGAGCCTGGTTCTGGCCAAACTGGCCGACATTTGAAACCTAAAGGTGGTTTGATATAAAAGCAGTCATTTTATATTACTAATATTTCTTTATTTTTTAACTGTTTTATCCGTGCACCGAGTTCCTCTAATTTTAAGGCAGCATTTGTGTCACAGAGACTTTAAGTCTGCCACTCATGTAGGCCTGAAATGGTGGTTTCAGCTCACCGGTCAGCATAGCCTGAAGGTCACCCAAATTTAAATGTAAGATGGCTGCAGGATCCCCACTTGGATCTGGTCCACCAACCAACATAGCCCTCATCTACAGAATAGAAAAAAAACTATTTTTTGTTTTCTTTGAGTATAAAATAATTAATTTTAAAATTCAAGTGCAAAAATTAAAAAACTCTCATAAAATGAAACTTTTTCTAACATAGGATATCATTAAATGTACTAAAAAGTAACAAATAATTCCTTTGATCATACAATTATCTATTGAAAATATAGTTTGACTGAGGGTCAATATGGATTGCATATATAATAATGACATATTACTTTACAAATTTAGCAATTTGATGATTCCTAAGCATGTCTAAACAATCAAAATATTTTTTTTAAACTGTTTAGTAGCATTTGATGATTCTAAACATTTCTAGGAACAATCAAAATATTTTTTATATACTGTATAGTAGCATTTGATGATTCTAAGCATTTCTAGGAACAATCAAAATATTTTTTAAACAATATTTAAAAAATCCAAAATAGCCATGTGTAACTTAACTAAACAAGTGTACTAACAAATAATCATGAGTCAATACAAAACGTATATTTATTAAATGTAAAACATTTAGTTACTTAAATCAGAAATAGTTGCTCACCATGTTTAAGTCCAAATAATAGGTCCCAGCTCCTGATCCAGATATCTGTCTGGAAAGTTTCCCCAACCTTTTGAACGAGATTGTCACTGAGAACTTCTTGAATCAATAATAACATTTTCTCAGGATCGGAGTTTACAGATGTTGAAGGTGAAGTTTGTTGATCACTATCATCACATTGTTCTTTGTTATGTTGTTCCTTGTTATGTAGTATTAAATCATCAAAGTCAATGCCATCTGTTTTTTTTGCAAAGGAGAGTCTCCTGGTATAAGACTTGATACCACAGTTTGTAGGAGATTAACTACAGCTTTAGTTTTGTCAGAATCTGGGGATATTAATTAATATTTATTTAATATAAAAGGAAAAATATCTTAATAACAAAGATTATAGTACTATATAAATTGTAGCAGCATTTTATATTGTTAAAACTAAATTAATAATTTCTGTTGCAGCCCTCTTATATTGTCTTATTTATGATGTAGTCTTGTTGGGTTGCATTGCTGTACATGTAAATGCTAACTTTTCAACAAACATACACTATTAGGGTGAACACAACAGAAGTTGTAATTTTGTTATGATGACAATATTGGTATTCCACAACATCAAGATTACACATCAACATGTTGCTCAATATGTACAAATGTTTATACAAAACATCCCAGCACTTATATATTGTCCACTAATACATTTGGGACCACTTGATTGACATGCTGGAACTTAAACTACTTCTTGTCAGGGACAAAGTGAGTGATGGACTAACAGATAATGACTTTACAATCTAAGTGTCCTTATGCTGCAATAAATTTACAGTGACATTAATCGTTCATTAAATAGTGGTACAAGCAATTCTCATTTTTATGTGCCACTACACACAAGCCAATTGGTCATTTGAATGGATAATAATGTATTGTGTCCTTAGGCTGCCCAGTTATTCCACCTTTCAATTGTTCCACTGGATTTTAATTCTTACAAAGTGCTCCTTGCTGCACTTCTTCCCAAATAATTCCCCTGTGAAATGTCACTCAATTTATTTAGGTTTTCTAAACCTAGATTGTAACAAATAATCTGAGAGAGAACTCCTTCACAATTTCATTTAATCTAAAATATGTATTTTAAACATGTACTTCAAATAACCTAACCTTACTTCAAATAAATGATCCTGATTAATCTATTTATTATTATATACTATAATCAACTTGCTTTGATCATCTGCAAAATTTTGAGCTATTTGAGCAAACTTCAAAGGAAGATCACCACTAGTATTTCCCTAGTCGAATAATCCAGGCCACATACACAACTGAGCAGGTTTCTTTGGAAGAGGTTTCTGGAGTACCTTAATATGAGACCTAGTAGAAATGAGAACAAATTACTTATATATTAATTTACAATTTTCATAGCTCTGTGCCTCTCAATTTTGAAGCTCATCCAAGATATAAAGTAAAACTAATTAAATAGGATTTGCATATTTCTTGATAGTGTATCAATCCTGTAGATACTTTTGGATCAATATATTTTTTTTGGGTTTACTTTTGAGATCCCACCAAAGGGGGGCTCAACATTGTCACCTTGACTGAAAAAGACTTTTTAAAAATACTTTTGATTAGCCTCTAAGGATCTTTTAGATATTTAATGTACATATGCAAATGTTATTACTAACATTTTGTCTTACTTCAAATTTAATCAAAAATGTTTATCTGTCTTATTAAAAAAGATTTGAAGTCAGTGTAAAAGTACTTTAATCTATGGGTCAGATGGTGGATTTTCTTTGTACACATGAACAGAAGTATGGATGTTAAGAAAAAAACCTTCCAGGAAGTGACCTGTGTTCGGAAGTCAAAGGTAACGGCCGTCCATGACCAGTAGGATAGCTTGCTTACCATTAGCCTGTATGGCAGTTCCCAGATGTTGAGGAACACCACAGTTTGATTTCACAAGCTCTAAGAAACCTAAGTCTCAGCCCACAGATAAACTGAGAGAGTTCAAAGAGAGAGAGTGATAGGTGTAGAATCTCTATTTATAAACATGACTTCACTTCTGTCAAAAGAGTGTTGTGACATAGAAGTGGACAGTTAGACTGGCTGGGTGGTACTTTGGTAGCAAGCTGGATCTTCATGCTGCATGCTGTGGGTTACAGGTTCGACTCCCAGTGTGTCCAGTCTCTACCTGTCTCCCGTAGTCCCTACATGGCAATGACACTATCGGCTATGGTGGGGATGAAAGAAATCCATTAATGGTGACTAGCACAATGCTCACACTTCCCCAACTAATACCAGGAACCATTTTAATCAAGGTGGACTTGGAAACTTAAACCATGACCTGAAAAATATCAAAGTATCTGTCATAACTCTGTTATATTTACTGTAGTCAGTGCATGTTGTGAGTTGTTAGTCAACATGAAAAGTGTGCTAGTGGTGAATATGAGGGCAAGTGAAAATGCTGACCAGTGGGTAAGGTAGTTAGAGAGAGACACATGTCAGTGAGTGTTAGGACAGCTAAGAAAAAGATGTGTTGTACAAGTTGGATGGTTTTCTGAAACAGTTATTAGTGAAGAGTAAAGTGGAAGTGTTAATATGGACTTATATTTTCTTACATGGATCGATTCCAATAATTAAAATATTAAAAAAAGAGGTAAACAGGATAGTGTAAATACAGTCATAACAGAGAAGAGTTCATTAGTTCAATTAAGACAATTTATGTGCAGGTCATTTACAAATATTTAAAATCTAAATTGAGAAGTATTAGATATGTGTGCGCTATCATTAACTTAAAATATAAATATCTAACAGACATAAACTTGTGAAATAAAGTATAATGTAACCTTATAAACATATTGACAAGTATTTTATTTATTTATTTTTTTATTATCATGTCAGTGATATCAGCAGTTAAAAATAAAGCAATATGCTGTTTAAAATTAATAAAATACTACTTACAGTTCAGTCTTAGTAATCGTGACACCCCAGTTATTACATGTCTTGTTACTGCTTACCTTTTAGAGTTATAAATTATAAAATTCCAGTTTAATTTTTTATAACAGCATATCGATAAATGTATAATAATGAAAATACAAAAAACATTGCATTGGTTTTTTTGGCTAACTTGCATCATCGCTAGCACTTTCTTAGAATGACCTTTCAAAAGACCAGAGCAACTCCAGTACTTAAAAGCTATAAGGGTTCCAGCAACTAATTTTGGGCCCCTGGCATTCTCCAACAACTGGGACCTTCTGATCACGAATATCCACCAATAAGCCAAGTCATGTTCAGGCAGATTACAGTACCTAAGTACAGAGGACCAGTGACAGTACCCTGAGTACAGAGGACCAGTGACAGTACCCTGAGTACAGAGGACCAGTGACAGTACCCTGAGTACAGGACCAGTGATAGTACCCTGAGTACAGAGGACCAGTGACAGTACCCTGAGTACAGAGGACCAGTGACTTTGTGATGGCGCTGCACTCCCCTGCCAGCATGGAACATATTACTCTAATTAATGTATTCTACAAATATATAAAACTAATTGAGCTTAGAAATGTATATTTAGGACAATAAAAAACTGAAATAAATACCATCACAGAGTTAGCAATTTTTATCCTTTCAGCCTCAATTTCAGATAATGTTTTTGAACCAAGATGTTACAAAGAGCAGTCTGTACAAGAATTCTGGTTGAAAGATCCAAGTTTTGTACACAAGTTACAGATTTTCTGGATAGATTATTTGAAAGTAAATATCTGCTCCAACTTCAATAATAGACTTATCAGCTGTTATAACCTGAAATAATACAAAATCTAATGCAAGTAAATGTTGAATTCAATATTTAAAAAAATTATATTTAAAAATAAATAAAGATTGCTGACTGATTAACTGTTTCCCTACAAGTTTCCTATCCACAAGGCCGGTAAGCAGTCATGTTTTGCAGAGCAGCCTGACTAAAAGGGCGTAGAACAGGTAAAATAAATGGACATCCATCCAAATTGGGATCATCCTTACACAGAAAGATTTAATTTAAAAGCATAAAACGCTTCCTACTTTCACTTATTTTTCATTTTCTAAAATTTACAATGTATCAGATACTACTAATCTGTTAATGCTAGCATCTTTTATTTTTAAACAGCCCTGCTGATTTCTATCTGTTAACCATTTAGAAAGATCAGTACTTAAACTGTATTAGTGATATGGTTGTAAATTGCCATATTTTTATAAAACCCTATTGTTAATAGGTTGAATGGATACACTAGTTATAAAGAATAAACTCTCACAATGACACATATAAAGATAACAAACTCTGCTTATAGAATATGTAAAATATTTTTTAATATAAGCCCTAAGTGCATGTAAAGATGTAAAGAATTTTTTGTTACTTTTTAGTGTTTTTTAGAGCATTTCCGAAAAAATATGCCCTATTGTCCCCGTTTTGTCTGTCTGTCCGTCATCACCCTAGATCTCAACAACCATAAGTCCTAGACCCATGATGTATATATCATTTGTAGGTCTTGGCCTGCCATGTGTGCACCTAAAGTCCATTTCATGATCTGACCTCTGAGGGCCGAAAAAAGGGCGTATTAAGTACCGTTTTTACTATATAAGCTATATTAATAAAGGAGCGCCCTATATCTCAGCAACCAAACATGAGTGACATGGATGCAACTATCCTATGTATTGGACTATTTCTGTCGCAAGTTACTGGTGAATATATAATACCTGTACAAATTTCTCTCCCTTTTATTAACATAAGACAGTGAAAACTAAGCTTTCTTTATCATAGACCAAGATTGCTGGATAAATATTTTAAATTTAAAATTTGATGTCAGACCCCCCCTTTAAACATGAATTATGAAAAGGAACATTTGGCCAGGTGTGGGACAAATCGTTGATCAAACTGTCTTGCGCACCCATGGACCAGAGTATCCATTGCTTCTTGGTTGTCCAAGATGTGATTATACAATGTGTTAGACTTTATCTGTTCTAAGTACTGACCCACCTATAATACAAACTTAATCTCTGAAAATTAGATAGTTAAACTCCTCCATTTACAAACAGGCATTAAAAATAGGGACGATGAAAGAAAAATATTAGCTCACTTTATCAATATCCATAGGTTTGAATAAAAATAACATCTATTTAAATCATCCCCCCACCCCATGCATCTCCTCTTCTTGATTGTGGCAAACAAAATACATAAAAAAACTAAAGCAAAACGGTTTTAGAAAAAATATGGCAATTATTAACAGTATTGCTCATATGGTTTTAAGAAAAGATTTGGCATCTTATCACTGTATCCCCAATACAGTTTTAGAATTGACATATTGAAAATATTGTTTTCTATATTTCCCAATGTTTTAATTTTTTTTCTTGTTCAATGATAAAATGTACTAGGAACTGTTTTCATTTACCTTTACATAAATGAGAAAATTATAAGAGGAAAACGGTTAATTGTAACAGCAGATTAAAAAAATTTATATAGCTTTATTTTGGATATTAATAATGTATTTTAAATTTAAAGCTTTTTCTACCAATTAAAAATTAGTATAGAAATTTAACATAATGCCAATACAAAAATAATTCAGAGCTGTAAAAGGTTTATTCTGTAAGCATTATAATAAAAAAACTAAATATAAAGAAATATTTCAAGCACAAAAATAAAAGTCAATTGATAATAAAAGGAGCCAACCTGTTTCGTTAGTACATTAAACTCAAACTAACATTTACTTTGTGATATTTATCAATCAATGGAAACACCATAACAATGCCTAAAAAGTAAAATACATAAGTTTCAAAAATAATTTTTCAATAAAAAAAAAAAGGAATGATAACAAGGAATTCAATGAAAACCCAAAACGGTATTTACCTGGTCCCTTAGATTTGTGAGAATCATCCTAATCTGAACACAACTAACCTCTCATTTTCTGAAATTTTCTTTGAAAGAAAAAATCATATTAAATGATTTTAGTGAATGAAAATCGGAAGGTGCAGTTTTTTTTAAATATATGTAATATTTTTAAAGGTTAAAGTTTTAGATACAACTAGATGCAATTTTATTTTGGTCTTTCTTTTTAAACTAAGTTTGCACCAAATAAGATCCCTAAAAAATAATAACACAAGGATGCATTATCAAGTGGGACGGATGGCAAGTGGTGTAGATATTTGAATGTTAACCTGAGAGTCCTGGGTTCGATCCTCAGTGAGAACAGTAGGAATTTTCCAGGTGAAATTTGTTTCAAGGAAATCGTCCCACAAGTCCATCCAGCTTTAAAAGGGTACCTGACTTAAGTTAGAGTAAAGGGGGCTGGGCGTTATGCTAACAATGCAATCTCTTCATATGCCGAGGTTATAGAAACACATGAATTCTATACTTCATCTACCCCGTTTGGACTAAGGAACTGCACTTTTTTTAATGCATTACTGAATATCATCATTATCATTAGGGGGAACGAATGGATACATCAACAGATATATTTCTCCATAAAAAAATATCCTTATTTATTGAATATAAATCTGCCACAAAGATATGTCAAACTGACAAGATTTGATTCAAAAGATAAAATAGCTATCCAAGCTATTGATTTTTTAAACTCTCAAATGATAAAAAAAATCAACTAAACTGTCAAAGGTCATTTTCTATAATTATACTCTTACCTTTAGTGTAAACCAAATTATTACTGGAAAAATCACAAGGAACATAACAAAATAGCCAAAGAGAACAAAATATCTTGCAAATTTGTCAGTAGTTAGCTGTGATGCTGTAGAAAAGATAAATTCACTGAGTGATTCTTTGAGATGTGAGCAAAGTTATATTCAAGACTAAATAAACAAATTTAATAGCATTATTTAGCAAGGCAAAATATAAATTTTTTTATCTTTACAAAATTATTATACTTTAGCTTTTAATTATGTATATTACATTTTGCTTTAAAATGACAGATTAAGAACAAATTATAATACACAAACTGTCACACATTTTCTAATTTTGTAGTAACAAGCCTGATATGACTAAATTTTTAAGTATGCAGGATTATTTCTAAATTATCCTAATCATTGAAGGAAAGTAATCATAACTAGATAATTCTATAAACTTTTGCTGGGGATGGATGGTTGGTTGGGCGGTGAAGGGCTCAGCTGTCAATCCTATAGAGTCCCTGGTTTGATCTTTGGTAAGGACCAATGGATATTTCAAGGTCATGGTATAAGTGTCTGATATATCATCCTTAGTGCCTCCATGGTCATTGCACTATTGACTATGGTTGGGATGAAGAAGGGCACAGCAAAAACCATCCCATTAGTGGTTCATAGCATCTAAGAGATTTCATCTCATCCTTACAGTAACTTCACACACACAAACATGCTACTTACAGCTTTGTTTTCCTTGAAATTTGGATGATTCAAGTTCACAGCCTTTGTCGTATGTAAAAGACAGACTGAAAACTAAGAGGACGATAATCAGTAGTGTTTCTGTTATAAGTAAATATGGAAGAGAAATCCAAAAGTGGCGTCATCATCTCTGTCAGTGTTTGGTAATGGAGAATATTTTGAAGAAGCCATTGCTGCTTGCAAGATAATGACTTTCTGACTTAAGTGAATTACTTATTTTTATAATTTTTCATTATATTTTAATATTTTAAAAAATTTACAAAGTGTGGAATCTTTAATCTTGACACTAAATTCAAAGCTATGCCAGGTCTTTATCACATTACATTGTTCTGAGAATAAACAAATTTATTATAAATATATTATATACAAAATTTTATCTATGATACCAAACTAAACATTTGTCATGCAGAGGAGAAAAAAAAACATGCTAACCTAATTATTAGCCTAAATGGGCCTAGTTAATGTAAATTGAAAAAAAAACAACAAAAAAACTAACACTCTTGCCTAGCTCTTAACAAATGAAATTATAACTTCATCACTCAGCTAATGTTGAAACAAACTGAAAACATATCACCATTTATTTATCAAGGCAAAAGTCCGTAGATTATGAGTCAAAAACGAGTTATGACTGCATGATTCACAAATTCAATACAACGGAGTTCATATATAATTTCAGTAATTGGTTACTCATTTCGTTCGATTCACATTAAGACCTTTCATTAGCCGTAGATAGGTTATTGAAGAACCATTTATGATTTATCTCGTGACGACTCGTGGGTAAACTGTGGTAAACAATTACCATAATTTCATCAATGTTGTGATCTAGAACAATTTGAGAGGTGATGTATCAATGATCAAAAATATTTTTTTACCATAATGCCAAAAAATATAAGTATTCGTTTGGTCAGGTTAGGAACACATATTACTTTTTTATGAGTCTATGATGGATATTTAAGAAGTAACTGAAAGTAGAAAGTTTAAGAAAGGTTTAGTCACGCACTAAAGGCTATCCTCCTTATATATATAACTGGCTGCTAGGATATGTGTCTCTACTCTAAAATGTTTTTGTTTACAAATTTATATCCGGAATTCGCTGACAATATAAAATTACAAAGAGATAAAAGGGGGCAAAACGAGGTATTTATTCCTAATTTTTATTATGCCATTAAAACCCGGACATAAAATGTAAACATAAACATGGACAATCTATGAAAGTAAGTATTCAAATACATTTATTACGATTATATACTGATAATTCAGAGATAGTAAAATAATTATCAATAGATCATAACTTTTAAAAATATGAATGTGAAAAGTCTCTGTACTTGCTCAATGATTCATAATTACAAAGAATAAATAGTTTAAGCTTAGGTTTTATTGTTTTTCCACAAAAATTGAAATATTTTTTTAGTAAACTTCAATTCATAGACATTGATTGTGGTTATCGGATTTATTGTTTAATTACCCGGTAATATAACTCTGTTACTATGTTTGTAAATTAGTGAATTAATTATGCTTGCTTGTTCAACAAATTCAAATCGTAAAATAAATTAAAACTATTAATTTAGCCTTGTATATTCTCAAACCACTGTGTCGCCACCGAGGTCCGCTGTGGGGACAGTGAGGGTGATTATGATAGAACGGATCAATATTGCGCGTCTGGGAGAGTAAAGCCGAAAAGAGAACATCTCACTCTTAAAATCAATGCCGTTCAGGACTTCTTGCTAACTCTGCCGGACAGCATAAAATTATGTTGATTTCTGAAGAAATGGCTGTGGGCGTTCAATGTTTGTGTGTTAGCTAGGACATCATATATCATAGAATTTTCTCTCATTTATTTTTAGAGAATAAATTGAGAGAATGACAACAGGTCATATGCATGCAGACTTAAACACCAACAGAAACTACTTCAAACTAGTCTTAGTATAGTGGAGTATAAACATTATGCTCCTCTGATAATTAAGTGAACTGAATGTTTCTAGTTTTCTTTTCACAATATTAAACATATTCTTGCAGGTTGGTATGTCTTTTGCTTTCATGAATCACATTTTATACTTAAAAAAATAATAGAGCATAGTATGCATTGTTAATAGATGTAACTTAACATTATAATAATACTGATGATAAGGCATGGATATGTGTATGACTGTCTGTGGGTGGATTTTTGATTTTTTTGTAAAAAATCAAAAATCCACACCTGTATCAATGCCTCAGTATTGTGTTAAGTTACATCTATTAACAATGCATACTATGCTCTATTATTTTTTTAAGTATAAAATGTGATTCATGAAAGCAAAGACATACCAACCTGCAAAATTAATACAATATTGTGAAAAAAACTAGAACATTCAGTTCGCCGGAGGAGCATAATCTTTATACTCCACTATATAAGACTAGTTTGAAGTAGTTTCTGTTGGTGTTTAGGAGTCTGCATGCATATGACCTGTTGTCATTCTCTTATTCTCTAAAAATAAATGAAAAATTACATGATATGATGTCTAGCTAACCCGCAAACGTGGTACGCCACGGCCTAATTTCCCGGAATCAACATAATTTGCTGTCGGCAGAAAAAAGTAAGTCTGAACAGCCATTGATTTTAGGGCGAGATCTGTTCTCTTTTCGCTTTGCTCCCAGACGCCTGATCCGTTCTATCATAATCGCCCTCGCTGTCCCCACAGCGGATTCGGTGGCGTTTTGTGGTTTGAAACTAATACAGGCTAAATTAAGTTTTTATGTATTTTACATTTGAAACATTGAACAAATATTAATTCACTAGTTTACAAACATAATAACAATTACCGAATTATTAAACAATAAATCCGATAACCACAATCAATGTCTATGAGTGAAGTTTAAAATATTTCGAATTTTGTGGAAAAAAACGAAAAGACCTAAGAACTAAACGTTCTTTGTAATATGGTGAGCAAGTACAGAGACTTTTCTGATTGTATATTTTAAAAATTATGATCTATTGACAATTATTTTGCTATCTCTGAATTGTATCGGCATATAATGTGATAAATATGTTTGAATACTACTTTCATAGATTGTCCATGTTTATGTTTACATTTATCGGAACTATGGCATAACCAAAAAATTAAATACATCTCGTTTCACCTTTATCTCTTTATGAGCAGCGAATAGAAATTTGTAAACAAAAACGGTAGAGACACATATCTAGCAGCCAGTTATATATGGGAGGACTTACTTAATTGCGTAACAACTATTTAAACTTTCTACTTTCGAATATCCATCATAGACTCATAAAAAAGTAACTATGTGTTCTAACCTGGCAAACATAGCTTGAGGGTAAAAATACTACAAGTTTAATTAAATAATTGAGAACATCGTCAGAAAATTATAAGGCGATATTTCATAAAAATTGTTCATCAAATAAAGTAGTTTCTTTTTAAACAAATACTTAGTATATCAGTTTATTGGCGGATGTATTATTTACCAAAGGGAGATTCTCAACAGTACAGCGATTAGTTAAAATTAAAGAGCTGTGACTGAAAGCTCCTGGCTATATGCACTCTGTCATTCATTTCATCCGTGTTTATCATAAGAAATGTTTAGTTTTCATCTATTTTCTCTCTTTCTATATCCATGTCGTAGAAGGAACTCACAAAAATATAATTAAGTCTTTTAGAACCTCATCGACTGAGCTGTTTCAACGACGGAGCTGTTTCAACGACTGAGCTGTTTCAACGACTGAGCTGTTTCACAATCAAAGTTAATTCGCCACTAACACCCACCCCCATTAATTTATCCCAAACCGACTGAAACATTTACCATGAAAGCCCAGTCCGTAGCTAGCTATTTAGGCGTTATGTGCAAGCAATTTCTTTTCTCCTGACCAACATTCCAGCATACGCCGACACATAAATGACAAACAGGGTTGTTAGTATCGAAGTATCGGTATCGGCCAATACAGTATCGGCGATAATTTTTTAGTATTGGTTGCTGTATTGCTGATTCGTTTTGTATCAAGTATTGATTTGTGTATCGCCGATACATTTCAAACGAAAAATTTTCGATACTCGGAACAAATACTTTTCTATTAGTATTTTAAGAATGTAATGTAACAAACTCAACCTGAGAGTCATGGGTTCGATCCTCGGTGAGAACCATGGAATTTTTCCAGGTGTTATTTGGTGCAAAGTCGTCCCACAAGTCCACCAAGCTTTAAATGGGTACCTGACTTATTTTGGGGAAGTAAAGGCGGCTAGGCGTTGTGCTAACTACACAATCCCTTCATATGACGAGGTTACAGAAACAGATGAATTCTACATTACATCTGCCCCGATGGCCCAGTAGGGCTAAGGAAACTTTTCTTAAAATGTTCAAAATAAAAAAAAATATAATTCATAAAACCTAAAGGAATAAAAAGCAATCAATTTGTATGTTACCCCACTACATCTGTTTGTATGTCAACCCACTACACCTATTTGTATGTTTATCAGTTTTGAAAAAAAAATCAAAATATCACAATTGTACTGTTCATACGATTCATAATTTTTTTTTTTTTTGCAGAAAAACAAATAGCGATTTTAATACCTTGTTTTAAAAGTAATCTACATACATTCAACCACTACTACTAATCAAAGACATCAACCCAACTAATATTAACACCACCCACCTCCCTATAAATACAACCACGGTTGGCGAGTTGAAGGAAAATTTTTAAAAAAATAATTTTCTTTTCAAGTATTTGCTTTGCGTGCAGATATCTATAAATGTTTTTCTTATATTCTTTCATTCATTTACTTTCTTTCTATCAACTATTTGTTCAATGTTTCAATGAACAACAGAAAAGAAAACTTTATTTTTCGATCAATTATATAAAAACTTTAAAAACTTTCACTCTTTATATTTCAAATAAAAATATTTTTTTGTTCTCAAAAGTATTGGTATTGTATTGGTATCGATTTTGGCAATACATTTTTACTTGAGTATTTGTATTGGTATTGGCGATACTCTTTTCATGAAGTATTGGTATTGGCAATACAATTTAAGTTACTAAATTGGCTGTATAATTAGTTCTATAATTATAAATTAGTATAAACATTAGTGATAGTAGAATAACATCCCGCATACTTTGGCATATCTTGAAGTAGACCAAACACTTCTGTTACTTCAATGCGTTCACTGAAGCTACTCTTGATGTCCATATCTAGAGTTTTGTGACGTTTCAATGCTACATGTACAACTGATACCTTTTTTTTCATCGTAATGGACATGCTGCAAAATCACAGATGTAGATTTATAACCACGGATTGGCCACATAGGTTCTTAAATTTGATTGAAAGGCAGGTCCAAGAGCCGATCAATGGAGTGTTTATAATACTTTATGTGAGCTAACATAAATGTAAATGTTATCAACGTAAATGAACAAAGGGGAGTTGAATGCGGTTCGAATCAAAACGTTTAACGGACGTAAGATTGCCCTTGTCTGGTTTAGAAGCTGAACATTGTTTTCAAGGTTACTATTTCGGAGACCCGTCTAGCTTGGCAGCCTGTGCATAATTAAAAAGAACACATTTAACTACACAGTTCAGTCATTTTATGTATTTACTTTTGTTATTTAGTAATAACATTACAAATGTGACAAAAACAAATACCTTATTCTATAAAAATAGGTATGTTCATGGTGGTGTCGTTAAATCAAAGTGCCGACAAACCATCTATGCTTGGTGTGAGTCTTCAGAGAGTGGATGTGCCTATGCAGACGGCCAGTACGGCTATTCATTAGAACGGCAATCTCCAGATAATAAATAGGAAAGATTCGCTGCATCGATAGTATCAATCGTTAATTATACACTGCATGATTTTGGTAAATCGCCTATTTTTCTGTTACGTTGTAAACAACTGATTAGGAACTGGCAATAGTACCAGTACGGTACTGAACAAAATATGATCCCATGTGAAACTATATCAGTTTTACTTTAGTAGCCTTAAAGAGTCCAATGATCGAGTCAATTTAACATATAACTCAAATCAATCCATTCGAAAGACTTATACTTAGCTAGCAAAATTATTTGAATATTCTTCACATTAAAAATGGCATGGGAGTGGGTAGTAAAACAATGTTGCGCTACAAAAAGTTATTATGCTGCCCCTGCGGAAAGTGTGTATATATTATTTTTTAATTAATCACCAGGTACTACATTCATATTTGCTTGTTGAAACATGTACATGTAAATGTGCACTAATATAAACATGTACATGTGCACTAATATAAACATGTACATGTAAATGTGCACTAATATAAACATGTACATGTAAATGTGCACTAATATAAAGTTATTAGCAAAACTGATCCATTTTTAACACCCGGTGCCCACACTGCAGGAAGGTGAAAAAAAAATGAAAATCTCATAATTTTTGGATGCAAGCGGTCGACGGACAATTGGTTGAATAGATCGGATAGCCTCATGACCATCAGGCTTTATGGCAGAGTACATATGTTGTGTGAGTCAGCGAGTTTTATCTCAATAATCATATGGAACGTATGTCTCAGGTAGAGAAGTCAAAGAGACAGCAGTGCAAGCACTATCAAATTTTATGAATGATTATGAGACGCATTGGAGGGGTGGGGGAGGGGGGGGGGACGGAGATATGACTGTACGTATTTTGTGAGGAAAAAACTTGTGTTATCAAGAGAGATAAATGTGTTATCAAGAGAGATAAATGTGTTATCAAGAGAGATAAATGTGTTATCAAGAGAGATAAATGTGTTATCAAGAGAGATAAATGTGTTATCAAGAGAGATAAATGTGTTATCAAGAGAGATAAATGTGTTATCAAGAGAGATAAATGTGTTATCAAGAGAGATAAATGTGTTGTCAAGATAGATAATGTGTTATCAAGAGAGATAAATGTGTTATCAAGAGAGATAAATGTGTTATCAAGAGAGAAAAATGTGTTATCAAGAGAGATAAATGTGTTATCAAGAGAGATAAATGTGTTATCAAGAGAGATAAATGTGTTATCAAGAGAGATAAATGTGTTATCAAGAGAGAAAAATGTGTTGTCAAGAGAGATAAATGTGTTATCAAGAGAGATAAATGTGTTATCAAGAGAGATAAATGTGTTATCAAGAGAGATAAATGTGTTATCAAGAGAGATAAATGTGTTATCAAGAGAGATAAATATGTTATCAAGAGAGATAAATGTGTTATCAAGAGAGATAATGTTTATCAAGAGAGAAGAGATAAATGTGTTATCAAGAGAGATAAATGTGTTGTCAAGAGAGATAAATGTATTATCAAGAGAGATAAATGTGTTATCAAGAGAGAGATAAATGTGTTGTCAAGAGATAAATGTGTTATCAAGAGAGATAAATGTGTTATCAAGAGAGATAAATGTGTTGTCAAGATAGATAAATGTGTTATCAAGAGAGATAAATGTGTTATCAAGAGAGATAAATGTGTTGTCAAGATAGAAAATGTGTTATCAAGAGAGATAAATGATAAATGTTATCAAGAGAGATAAATGTGTTATCAAGAGAGATAAATGAGTTATTTCAAGAGAGATAAATGTGTTATCAAGAGAGATAAATGTGTTATCAAGAGAGATAATGTGTTATCAAGAGAGATAATGTGTTATCAAGAGAGATAATGTGTTATCAAGAGAGATAAATGTGTTATCAAGAGAGATAAATGTGTTATCAAGAGAGATAAATGTGTTATCAAGAGAGATAAATGTGTTATCAAGAGAGATAAATGTGTTGTCAAGATAGATAATGTGTTATCAAGAGAGATAAATGTGTTATCAAGAGAGATAAATGTGTTATCAAGAGAGATAAATGTGTTATCAAGAGAGATAAATGTGTTATCAAGAGAGATAAATGTGTTATCAAGAGAGATAAATGTGTTATCAAGAGAGATAAATGTGTTATCAAGAGAGATAAATGTGTTATCAAGAGAGATAAATGTGTTATCAAGAGAGATAAATGTGTTATCAAGAGAGATAAATGTGTTGTCAAGATAGATAATGTGTTATCAAGAGAGATAAATGTGTTATCAAGAGAGATAAATGTGTTATCAAGAGAGATAAATGTGTTATCAAGAGAGATAAATGTGTTGTCAAGATAGATAATGTGTTATCAAGAGAGATAAATGTGTTATCAAGAGAGATAAATGTGTTATCAAGAGAGATAAATGTGTTGTCAAGATAGATAATGTGTTATCAAGAGATATAAATGTGTTATCAAGAGAGATAAATGTGTTATCAAGAGAGATAAATGTGTTATCAAGAGAGATAAATGTGTTGTCAAGAGAGATAAATGTGTTATCAAGAGAGATAAAATGTGTTATCAAGAGAGATAAATGTGTTGTCAAGATAGATAATGTGTTATCAAGAGAGATAAATGTGTTATCAAGAGAGATAAATGTGTTATCAAGAGAGATAAATGTGTTATCAAGAGAGATAAATGTGTTGTCAAGATAGATAATGTGTTATCAAGAGAGATAAATGTGTTTGTCAAGAGAGATAAATGTGTTATCAAGAGAGATAAATGTGTTATCAAGAGAGATAAATGTGTTATCAAGAGAGATAAATGTGTTATCAAGAGAGATAAATGTGTTGTCAAGATAGATAATGTGTTATCAAGAGAGATAAATGTGTTATCAAGAGAGATAAATGTGTTATCAAGAGAGATAAATGTGTTATCAAGAGAGATAAATGTGTTATCAAGAGAGATAAGTGTGTTATCAAGAGAGATAAATGTGTTGTCAAGATAGATAATGTGTTATCAAGATAAATGTGTTATCATGAGAGATAAATGTGTTATCAAGAGAGATAAATGTGTTATCAAGAGAGATAAATGTGTTGTCAAGATAGATAAATGTGTTATCAAGAGAGATAAATGTGTTATCAAGAGAGATAAATGTGTTATCAAGAGAGATAAATGTGTTATCAAGAGAGATAAATGTGTTATCAAGAGAGATAAATGTGTTATCAAGAGAGAAATGTGTTGTCAAATGTACGTTATCAAGAGAGATAAATGTGTACTCAAGAGGAGATAAATAGTGTTATCAAGAGAGATAAATGTGTTATCAAGAGGAGATAAATGTGTTATCAAGAGAGATAAATGTGTTATCAAGAGGAGATAAATGTGTTATCAAGAGAGATAAATGTTGTCAAGAGAGATAAATGTGTTATCAAGAGAGATAAATGTGTTATCAAGAGAGATAAATGTGTTATCAAGAGAGATAAATGTGTTAATCAAGATAGATAATGTGTTATCAAGAGAGATAAATGTGTTGTCAAGAGAGATAAATGTGTTATCAAGAGAGATAAATGTGTTATCAAGAGAGATAAATGTGTTATCAAGAGAGATAAATGTGTTATCAAGAGAGATAAATGTGTTATCAAGATAGATAAATGTGATTTATCAAGAGAGATAAATGTGTTATCAAGAGATAAATGTGTTGTCAAGAGAGATAAATGTGTTATCAAGAGATAAATGTGTTATCAAGAGAGATAAATGTGTTATCAAGAGAGATAAATGTGTTATCAAGAGAGATAAATGTGTTATCAAGATAGAGTGTTATCAAGAAAGATAAATGTGTTATCCAAGAGATAAATGTGTTATCAAGAGATAAATGTGTTATCAAGAGATAAATGTGTTATCAAGAGAGATAAATGTGTTATCAAGAGAGATAAATGTGTTATCAAGAGAGATAAATGTGTTATCAAGAGAGATAAATGTGTTATCAAGAGAGATAAATGTGTTATCAAGAGAGATAAATGTGTTATCAAGAGAGATAAATGTGTTATCAAGAGATAAATGTGTTATCAAGAGATAAATGTGTTATCAAGAGAGATAAATGTGTTATCAAGAGAGATAAATGTGTTATCAAGAGAGATAAATGTGTTGTCAAGATAGATAATGTGTTATCAAGAGAGATAAATGTGTTATCAAGAGAGATAAATGTGTTGTCAAGATAGATAATGTGTTATCAAGAGAGATAAATGTGTTATCAAGAGAGATAAATGTGTTATCAAGAGAGATAAATGTGTTATCAAGAGAGATAAATGTGTTGTCAAGATAGATAATGTGTTATCAAGAGAGATAAATGTGTTATCAAGAGAGAAATGTGTTATCAAGAGAGATAAATGTGTTATCAAGAGAGATAAATGTGTTATCAAGAGAGATAAATGTGTTATCAAGAGAGATAAATGTGTTATCAAGAGAGATAAATGTGTTATCAAGAGAGATAAATGTGTTATCAAGAGAGATAAATGTGTTGTCAAGATAGATAATGTGTTATCAAGAGAGATAAATGTGTTATCAAGAGAGATAAATGTGTTATCAAGAGAGATAAATGTGTTATCAAGAGAGATAAATGTGTTATCAAGAGAGATAAATGTGTTATCAAGAGAGATAAATGTGTTATCAAGAGAGATAAATGTGTTAAGATAGATAATGTGTTATCAAGAGAGATAAATGGTGTTATCAAGAGATAAATGTGTTATCAAGAGAGATAATGTTATCAAGAGAGATAAATGTGTTATCAAGAGAGATAAATGTGTTGTCAAGATAGAAAATGTTATCAAGAGAGAGTAAATGTGTTGTCAAGAGAGATAAATGTGTTATCAAGAGATAAATGTGTTATCAAAGAGAGATAAATGTGTTATCAAGAGAGAGATAAATGTGTTATCAAGAGAGATAAATGTGTTGTCAAGATAGATAATGTGTTATCAAGAGAGATAAATGTGTTATCAAGAGAGATAAATGTGTTATCAAGAGAGATAAATGTGTTATCAAGAGAGATAAATGTGTTATCAAGAGAGATAAATGTGTTATCAAGAGAGATAAATGTGTTGTCAAGATAGATAATGTGTTATCAAGAGAGATAAATGTGTTATCAAGAGAGATAAATGTGTTATCAAGAGAGATAAATGTGTTGTCAAGATAGATAATGTGTTATCAAGAGAGATAAATGTGTTATCAAGAGAGATAAATGTGTTATCAAGAGAGATAAATGTGTTGTCAAGATAGATATTGTTATCAAGAGAGATAAATGTGTTATCAAGAGAGATAAATGTGTTATCAAGAGAGATAAATGTGTTGTCAAGATAGAGAAAATGTGTTATCAAGAGAGATAAATGTGTTGTCAAGAGAGATAAATGTGTTATCAAGAGAGATAAATGTGTTATCAAGAGAGATAAATGTGTTATCAAGAGAGATAAATGTGTTATCAAGAGAGATAAATGTGTTATCAAGAGAGATAAATGTGTTATCAAGAGAGATAAATGTGTTATCAAGAGAGATAAATGTGTTATCAAGAGAGATAAATGTGTTATCAAGAGAGATAAATGTGTTATCAAGAGAGATAAATGTGTTATCAAGAGAGATAAATGTGTTGTCAAGATAGATAATGTGTTATCAAGAGAGATAAATGTGTTATCAAGAGAGATAAATGTGTTATCAAGAGAGATAAATGTGTTATCAAGAGAGATAAATGTGTTAGCAAGAGAGATAAATGTGTTATCAAGATAGATAAATGTGTTGTCAAGATAGATAAATGTGTTATCAAGAGAGATAAATGTGTTATCAAGAGAGATAAATGTGTTGTCAAGAGAGATAAATGTGTTATCAAGAGAGATAAATGTGTTATCAAGAGAGATAAATGTGTTATCAAGAGAGATAAATGTGTTATCAAGAGAGATAAATGTGTTATCAAGAGATAAATGTTATCAAGAGAGATAAATGTGTTATCAAGAGAGATAAATGTGTTATCAAGAGAGATAAATGTGTTATCAAGAGAGATAAATGTGTTATCAAGAGAGATAAATGTGTTGTCAAGATAGATAATGTGTTATCAAGAGAGATAAATGTGTTATCAAGAGAGATAAATGTGTTATCAAGAGAGATAAATGTGTTATCAAGAGAGATAAATGTGTTATCAAGAGAGATAAATGTGTTATCAAGAGAGATAAATGTGTTATAAGAGAGATGTGTTATCAAGAGAGATAAATGTGTTATCAAGAGAGATAATGTGTTGTCAAGAGGGAATAAATGTGTGTTATCAAGATAAAAATGTGTTGTCAAGATGTGTTTATCAAGAGAGATAAATGTGTTATCAAGAGAGATAAATGTGTTGTCAAGAGAGAAGAGAGATAAATGTGTTATCAAGAGAGATAAATGTGTTATCAAGAGAGATAAATGTGTTATCAAGAGAGATAAATGTGTTATCAAGAGAGATAAATGTGTTATCAAGAGAGATAAATGTGTTATCAAGAGAGATAAATGTGTTATCAAGAGAGATAAATGTGTTATCAAGAGATAATGTGTTATCAAGAGAGATAAATGTGTTATCAAGAGAGATAAATGTGTTATCAAGAGAGATAAATGTGTTGTCAAGATAGATAATGTGTTATCAAGAGAGATAAATGTGTTATCAAGAGAGATAAATGTGTTATCAAGAGAGATAAATGTGTTATCAAGAGAGATAAATGTGTTATCAAGAGAGATAAATGTGTTATCAAGAGAGATAAATGTGTTATCAAGAGAGATAAATGTGTTGTCAAGATAGATAATGTGTTATCAAGAGAGATAAATGTGTTATCAAGAGAGATAAATGTGTTATCAAGAGAGATAAATGTGTTATCAAGAGAGATAAATGTGTTGTCAAGAGAGATAAATGTGTTATCAAGAGAGATAAATGTGTTTATCAAGATAGATAATGTGTTGTCAAGAGAGATAAATGTGTTATCAAGAGAGATAAATGTGTTATCAAGAGAGATAAATGTGTTGTCAAGATAGATAATGTGTTATCAAGAGAGATAAATGTGTTATCAAGAGAGATAAATGATTGTCAAGAGATATAATGTGTTATCAAGAGAGATAAATGTGTTGTCAAGAGAGATAAAGTGTGTTATCAAGAGAGATAAATGTGTTATCAAGAGAGATAAATGTGTTATCAAGATAGATAATGTTATCAAAGAGATAATGTGTTATCAAGAGAGATAAATGTAAAGTTATTTAAGAGAGATAAATGTGTTGTCATCAAGAGAGATAAATGTGTTATCAAGAGAGATAAATGTGTTATCAAGAGAGATAAATGTGTTATCAAGAGAGATAAATGTGTTATCAAGAGAGATAAATGTGTTGTCAAGATAGATAATGTGTTATCAAGAGAGATAAATGTGTTATCAAGAGAGATAAATGTGTTATCAAGAGAGATAAATGTGTTATCAAGAGAGATAATGTGTTATCAAGAGAGATAAATGTGTTATCAAGAGAGATAAATGTGTTATCAAGAGAGATAAATGTGTTATCAAGAGAGATAAATGTGTTATCAAGAGAGATAAATGTGTTATCAAGAGAGATAAATGTGTTATCAAGAGAGATAAATGTGTTATCAAGAGAGATAAATGTGTTATCAAGAGAGATAAATGTGTTGTCAAGATAGATAATGTGTTATCAAGAGAGATAAATGTGTTGTCAAGTCAAGATAGATAATGTGTTATCAAGAGAGATAAATGTGTTGTCAAGAGAGATAATATGTGTTATCAAGAGAAATAAATGTAATGTGTTATCAAGAGAGATAAATGTGTTGTCAAGATAGATAAATGTGTTATCAAGAGAGATAAATGTGTTGTCAAGAGAGATAAATGTGTTATCAAGAGAGATAAATGTGTTGTCAAGATAGATAATGTTTTGTCAAGAGAGATAAATGTGTTGTCAAGATAGATAATGTGTTATCAAGAGAGATAAATGTGTTGTCAAGATAGATAATGTGTTATCAAGAGAGATAAATGTGTTATCAAGAGAGATAAATGTGTTATCAAGAGAGATAAATGTGTTGTCAAGATAGATAATGTGTTATCAAGAGAGATAAATGTGTTGTCAAGATAGATAATGTGTATCAGAGAGATAAATGTGTTGTCAAGAGAGATAATGTGTTGTTGATCAAGAGAGATAAATGTGTTGTCAAGATAGATAATGTGTTATCAAGAGAGATAAATGTGTTGTCAAGATAGATAATGTGTTATCAAGAGAGATAAATGTGTTGTCAAGATAGATAATGTGTTATCAAGAGAGATAAATGTGTTGTCAAGATAGATAATGTGTTATCAAGAGAGATAATGTGTTATCAAGAGAGATAATGTGTTATCAAGAGAGATAAATGTGTTGTCAAGATAGATAATGTGTTATCAAGAGAGATAAATGTGTTGTCAAGATAGATAATGTGTTATCAAGAGAGATAAATGTGTTGTCAAGATAGATAATGTGTTGTCAAGAGAGATAAATGTGTTGTCAAGATAGATAATGTGTTATCAAGAGAGATAAATGTGTTGTCAAGATAGATAATGTGTTATCAAGAGAGATAAATGTGTTGTCAAGATAGATAATGTGTTATCAAGAGAGATAAATGTGTTGTCAAGATAGATAATGTGTTATCAAGAGAGATAAATGTGTTGTCAAGATAGATAATGTGTTATCAAGAGCGATAAATGTGTTGTCAAGATAGATAATGTGTTGTCAAGAGAGATAAATGTGTTGTCAAGATAGATAATGTGTTATCAAGAGAGATAAATGTGTTGTCAAGATAGATAAATGTGTTGTCAAGATAGATAATGTGTTGTCAAGAGAGATAAATGTGTGTTATCAAGATAGATAAATGTGTTGTCAAGATAGATAATGTGTTGTCAAGAGAGATAAATGTGTTATCAAGAGAGATAAATGTGTTATCAAGAGAGATAAATGTGTTATCAAGAGAGATAATGTGTTGTCAAGAGAGATAAATGTGTTGTCAAGATAGATAATGTGTTATCAAGAGAGATAAATATGTTGTCAAGTTAGATAATGTTTTGTCAAGAGAGATAAATGTGTGTTATCAAGATAGATAAATGTGTTGTCAAGATAGATAATGTGTTGTCAAGAGAGATAAATGTGTGTTATCAAGATAGATAAATGTGTTGTCAAGATAGATAATGTGTTGTCAAGAGAGATAAATGTGTGTTATCAAGATAGATAAATGTGTTGTCAAGATAGATAATGTGTTGTCAAGAGAGATAAATGTGTTGTCAAAATAGATAATGTGTTATCAAGAGAGATAAATGTGTTGTCAAGATAGATAATGTGTTGTCAAGAGAGATTAATGTGTGTTATCAAGATAGATAAATGTGTTGTCAAGATAGATAATGTGTTGTCAAGAGAGATAAATGTGTGTTATCAAGATAGATAAATGTGTTGTCAAGATAGATAATGTGTTGTCAAGAGAGATAAATGTGTTGTCAAAATAGATAATGTGTTATCAAGAGAGATAAATGTGTTGTCAAGATAGATAATGTGTTGTCAAGAGAGATTAATGTGTGTTATCAAGATAGATAAATGTGTTGTCAAGATAGATAATGTGTTGTCAAGAGAGATAAATGTGTGTTATCAAGATAGATAAATGTGTTGTCAAGATAGATAATGTGTTGTCAAGAGAGATAAATGTGTGTTATCAAGATAGATAAATGTGTTAACAAGATAGATAAATGTGTTTTATCCAGAAAGATGAATGAGTGTTATCAAGAAAGATAAATGTGTATTATCCGGATAGATAAATGTGTGTAAACTCTTGGGAAAGGAAAATATTTAGAAAAATATATAGGCTAGTATCGTTACTTTTGTCTCAAATCTCGATGAAATTTTCTCTATCAAAAATATCACAACTACAGGAAGCCCAGTCTTTGAAAAACTTCACTATCGAAATTAACGGTAAAAGGGACCGATATAAATTTATTCCTGGTCCCTGGAACGTTTACATTATTCCATTCCTCTAGGATGGCCTGTCAAATTGGAATCTCGCCCATGGAATCTACAGCATGCTACTAAACAAATCTTAAAATGGCGGAATGGATTTAGAAGATTTAGTCTTTTCAAACAAGAAGAAATAAAATTTTGATATAAATTTTTGTCAAGATAAATGTTAACATTGACCCTGTCACGTAGACCCTCTTGTCTCCATACAACAACTAATCAATTTCAAAAGCTGTTATGAAAACACCTGATTCTCGTCAAAGAGATCCTTTAGTCTAGAATGGTCCAGAGCAGTGTTTCCCAAAGTGGTCCGTACGGACCCCCAGGGGTCCGCGGTATCATTCAGGGGGTCCGTGGAAAATTAAAATTCCTTTGGGGGTCCCTGAACAACTCCAGGGGGTCCGTGACAGGTTTAATGTAAAATAGTAAAATTATGATCCATTTAGGTTGCGAGGTTCTTTTATAAACTTGTATTAGTTGTTCCAACTACAGTGAACAACACTAATATACCAACTCGATGCCAGTTGAAAGTAACATTAGTAATATTTAATTCTTTAGTATAACTGCATGAACATGAACTGGCATATGATGGTGAACTCAGGAGGAGTACAACTACTACAGTCTAGCCTTGGACATCGTAGTATGCGGGAATTGAGTCATCAAACTCTGACTATATTGTTTCCCTACAATCTATCGGGGTGGCTTAGAAAATGGTTATTAAGACATGCATAGACTGACCAGACCAGCACGGTGTGTGTACTGCTGATCGGCCAGAATGGCAATGCAAGGGTTTTTTTTTTTCTCTGCTACTCGGACAGAGGGGAGGGTGTAATGTGCCTGACTACCTGCCAGAAATGACAGGCTGCGACGGTGTGGGACAGAGTGGAAGGGTGTGAATACCATTGTCTCGGATTGTCCTCATTGACCACAGTACCACCACCATCGCTAAAAGTTTTTTTTCCTGACCAGGAGAACCCCCAATGATCTTTTCCCCACAGACTATGGTATGCCTTCTAGACCAGGTTAGCCAAATGGCTAAGATCCATTATAGTGCAGATACTACACTTTCGATATTAGCCAAAAGGCCGAAAAACGTCACTGCAACAATTCATTGGGACAACATCTAAGCAAGATGATGATGACTGCAGAGTCTAAAAAGCTGTAGTATATTATTGATGAAGAACTTATTTTACCAGTTGTGTAATACACACAGTTTTGCACAAACCACATTTCGACATTATAAAAAGAATTACACTGAATAATTATATAGTACAAAGAAAGATTGACTAAATGGCTCAGTCCGTTGAAAATTCTTTAAGTGATTACTTAAAAACATTTGAATTTTCTATACAGCTTGACGAGTTCACTTTAGAGGTGTAGCGAGGGGTGGGTTAATGGGGGCATCATGCCCAGGGTGCTACTCACAAAGGAGAGCCAAATGGTATATTTTCCATATATTATATGGTTTTTGAATGGGGGGCGCTAAAAGGATATTAAAAGGTATTGTGCCCCGGGGGCTACGGCACTGTTTCACTTTACCAGGAACCGAAGCTTTACTTTTTAGCTTATGTAAGATTTGTAAAGAAGGAAAATTTTGCTATGTGTTCGGAAAACGGTACAAAAGGTGAAACTTTTTTTGAAAATGACGAAGACGATAACCGTTTACTACTTCATACAGAAGTACGTTCGCTTTCTATAGGTGCACGTTTAATTAAATCAAATTGTATGCGCTCTTTGATTCAGTGATGATATTCCTGGAAAACAAAGACAATGATTTGCGACACAATTCAATTAATTAAAGAAAACAAGCAATTAAGCCTGTTCCATTCTGGACACAGGACGTGTTAGCGCATTTTCGTGTTATGTATCAGTACGTTTGTTAGCTTTCAGTAAATATTTGTAAATTTTGGAAATGTTTATAAATTCAATTGTGTAATGCATATATCTGTAAAAAAAATATTATAAAGACGTTTCTTTATATTTGAAAAAAAATTATTTTCTCTTAAATCTAACTACAAGTGGTTTGTGGTTACTGAAATAGGACTCATAATTGAAAACATTCGAAATTGTAGTCATTTAATCGTCCGAAAACTCCGTCAATTGTTGCATAGCTCTGATACTTTCAATTAAACTCAGAACACAAGCTTACTATTTCATTTGATGAGTTTCTTAATAAATCTTGGTAAAACTACGTGCTGCAGTATTTTGCACTAAATGAATTGGTTATTGAACGTACAAGGTGTATATATAATATATAAGCCCCTTAGGAGCCCTGAAGCCCGGCCCTCAGAGGTCCTATCGCAAAATGGACTTTTGATGTACACATGGCAGGCCAAGACCTACAAAATGATATATACATCATGGGTCTAGGACTTATGGTTGTTGAGATATAGGCGCTCTTTATTAATATAGCTTATATAGCAAAAAACAGTACTAAGCCCCCTTTTACGGCCCTCAGAGGTCAGATCGCGAAATGGAAAAAAGTCATTTCTTGGCAGGCCAAGACCTACAAAATGATATATACATCATGGGTCTAGGACTTAAAAATTGTCCTATGCATTTTTGTAACTTTTTCACTTGGGGGTCCGTAGGCAAGTTTTGATTATGAAAAGGGGTCCGTGGGTCAAAAAAGTTTGGGAACCACTGGTCTAGAGATATTTGAACTAGATGTGTTCTTCGAAATTTTGAAATTACAACAAATGTGACCCATGATAAAATGGTTACCAACATCAAAATTGTCATCAAATTGTTCTTTCATCCGATTGACATTTGTTTATACATCCAGCTTGTTCATTTCAAAGATGTCATTTGATAGAGAATTGGCTTTCTTCATCTCTGACAGATGTGGGTAAACATTTCAGAATGACAAGTGTGATGGACATTTTTTTTTCTATTTTTAATGAGGGACGAACTGTGTCAACAACGGCACACTGAAATAAGTGTCGTCTGACAAGTGTAGCACTATTACCATTAGTCATCTGACAAGTGTAGCACTATTACCATTAGGTGATTTATAAGGTGGTTGGACTTTTTAACCGCGGACAGTTAAACCCCACCATTTCAACCTAGCAACACTTCGTCCCCGTGACACTTCGACACCGGGACAGTTCGACCACGGGACACTTCGATACCGGGACAGTTCGACCACGGAACACTTCGAACCCGGGACAGTTTGACCACGGGACACTTCGAAGCCGGGACAGTTCGATCCTGTCAAAAGATTAAAATAATATTTGAATTATTATTTATTTGCTTCAAATATGTTTATTAGCTTTCTTTAAATAATTTGTTTAAGATATTTGCATTATTTTTGTTTAAATACGTTTTTAATTGCTTAAAATAAATGTATTAGACTATGTGGATGTCTTAGCAGTGGCACTAATTTTGTGAATATGTGATTTAATTTTTACACTCAACAAATGTTTTCTTCCTCTCTTCCTCTTTTAATTATAACCTAGCTCTGATGATATTACATCTTGTCAATCTCGCACCTCAGGTCAACTCAAGCAAAAACGCAAATATGGTTGGTGATATAAGGTTGGTCTTTATAATCTTTTGAATGTGCTTAAAGCATAATGACAATCATAACTCAAACCTTGCAGAATCACATAATTTGACCAATTAAAACACATATTTTGAACAATTAAAACATTTTTTTCAACAAAAACACATATTTTGAACAATTAAAACACATATTTCGAACAAAGTTAATAAAAATATTTTGAACAAAGGAATAATTATTCAAATATTATTTTAATCATTTGACTAGGTCAAATTGTTTAGGGTCAAAGTGTCGCGGGGTTGAGCTGTCGTGAAACCTATTTACTACAAGCTTTTCAAAGGAAAGTGTAGTATTGATATTTGTTTACAAGGTACATTTTTGTAAAATCTAAAGGTAGAATATTTACATACTATAAGTTCCATTTGAAAATATCAATAAATATGTTATTGACATATATCTTTAAGTTAACACACAAACAAGTTAATTGCACACATTTCCCCGTTATCCAATTTTTTAAATCAATCATCTGGACATACCCTTAAACGTTTAGCCATCCAAATGGATTGTTAAAATATACGCTGCCTAATTACACCCCCTTCTAAAAGGAACTCCTGTAGTGACTTTTATTTAGTGTAACACAGTAAAAAAATTAAAATTTAAGTTGTTGATAATTAAAAGTACAAATCTCACAAGCCCTTACAAGAAATATTTACTAGTTTAAAAAAATCTTATGGGTGGTTTATCAATGTGACAGGACATTATATTGCGCCGTAAGAGGTTGCATAGGCCTCGGCTGAAATGTTTAAAAGTTGGAGGATAAGGTCAGGGGCCACTCGTTGAAAAGAATATTATTGGCTTAGTGATTGTCATGGTGGCTTTGACAGTTTTGGCTCAGTGTGTTTTAGGGTGGCTGTGACAGTTTTGGCTTAGAGTGTTTTAGGTTGGCTGTGACAGTTTTGGCTTAGTGTGTTTTAGGGTGGCTGTGACAGTTTTGGCTTAGAGTGTTTTAGGGTGGCTGTGACAGTTTGGTTTAGTGTGTTTTAGGGTGGCTGTGACAGTTTTGGCCTAGTGTGTTTTAGGGTGGCTGTGACAGTGATTCTGCCTAAGCACCTAGGATGTACCTGTGCCCCCAAATATAACCTTGCCGAATTCCTACAAAAAGTAAATAAAAATAGGACCAAATGTAAAGAAATATTTCATGGCCTTTTGTAAAGTAACATTTGAAAATTTTCTAGGTGACTAAACTATGGGGGGAAGGGGATGTTAAGGCAAAGGGCTCTGGAGAAAGGTATCATTCGGGTTCTAGGCAAAGGAACGTTTGGGTTCCGAGGCAAAAATGATTTCAGCTTGTAAAACTTTGGCCCCTAAAAATTTTTTACTAAGAGACTAGTAAACAAAGGCCCGGTACCTGGACCGGCGAGTAGGCACACAGTTGGAGTTGAAAATGGTTTTATATATATATATATATATATATATATATATATATATATATATATATATAATAGTTGCAAGTACCCGGCTTGGCCCGGGTTTAAAATAAGGTTTTCTGTTTACCTTCTGTTTTCTCCCTACCCCTTCTCTCCCTTCCTCTCTCTCCCTCCCTCTCCCTTTCCCTTCCTCCCTCTCCCTCCCTCCTTCTCCCTCCCTCTCCCTCGCTCTCTCTCCCATCTCTCTCTCCCTCCCACCCTCCCTCTCCCATCTCCCCTCTCCCCTTCGTTCTCTCCCCCTGTCCATCCCCCTCCCTCCCTCTCTCCCCTTCCTCTTTCCCTCTCTCCCTCCCTGCCCCCTCTCTCTCTTTTATCTCTTCCATTTCTCTTATCCTCTCTCCCTCTTCACCCTCTCTCCCTCTTCCTCCCTCCCTCATTCCCTCTCTCTCCCTCCCTGCCCCCCTCACTCTTTATCTCTCTCTCCCTCCCTCTCTCCCACCCCCTCTCTCTCCCTCCCTCTCCTCTCTCCCTCCCTCTCTCTCCCTCCCTCTCTCTCTCTCCCTCCCTCTCTCTCTCTTTCCCTTCCTCCCTTTCTCCCTCCCTCCTTCTCCCTCCCTCTCCCTCGCTCTCTCCCATCTCTCTCCCTCCCACCCTCCCTCTCCCCCTCTCCCCTTCGTTCTCTCCCCCTGTCCATCCCCCTCCCTCTCTCCCCCTTCCTCCTTCCCTCTCTCCCTCCCTGCCCCCTCAATCTTTTTATCTCTTCCTCCTATTTCTCTCATCCTCTCTCCCTCTTCAACTCTCTCCCTCTTCCTCCCTCCCTCGTTCCCTCTCTCCCTCCCTGCCCCCTCACTCTTTATCTCTCCCTCCCCTATCTCCCACCCTCTCTCTCCATCCCCTCTCTCCCTCCCTACCCCCTCCCTCTCTCCCACCCTCTCTCCCTCCTTTCTCCCTCCCTCCCCTCTCCCTCCTCCTCTCCCCCTTCCTCCCTCCCTCATTCCCTCTCTCTCCCTCCCTGCCCCCCGTTATTTATCGATTTGGTGAACTTTCAGCATTTTGGTCAAATTAAAATTAACGCATTTAAGTATTGCGTTAAAAATTTTAATCGCAAATTTTTTTGACGCGTTAATTGCAAATTAACGCAGTTTAATCAGCAGCCCTAATATATATATATATATATATATATATATATATATATATATATATATATATATATATACATATATATACTTATTATTATGGCTTCACACTTCTTCTAAAATCCTTCTTCATTCCTTTACCTTCCTCAAACTGTACAAATCAGAGAGCATGAAAAAACATCAATAATTCTTTGCATCACAAAGGCACAATACAGCACCAGCGCGCAAGTTCTATTCGATCATCGGGAAATGACGTCACAGAGGAATTTTATTTATGGCGCCGTCGAGATTACTTTAATATAGTAAAATACTAAAATAAAAAAAAATTAATTACAATTAAACTACCCATCGCGATTAAACGAAACCTGTCCTATAACCTTCCCCATGTAATTATGTGTATGTGTAACAAATTTCACGTTATTTGTTTGTCTGGATCTTGAGTTATAAGGGAACAGACAGACAGACAGACAGACAGACAACGAATGCGTCTTATAAGTATACTAGTTGCAAGTACCCGGCTTTGCCCGGGTTTAAAATAAGGTTTTCTGTTTACCTTTTGTTTTCTCCCTCCCCCTCCCTCCTTACCCCTCTCTCCCTTTCTCTTTCCCTCCCTCCCTTTCTCCCTCCCACCCTCTCCTTCCCTCTCTAACTCTCCCATCTCCCTCTCTCTCCCTATCTCCCTCCCTTCTTCTCTCACCCCCGTCCCCCCTCTCTCTACCTTCCTCCCTTCCTCCTCCCCCTCTCTCCCTCTCTGCCCCCTCTCTCTTTATCTCTCACACACTCCCATTTCTCCCATACTCTCTCCCTCCCTCCCTCTCCTGTCTCCCTCTCTCCCCCTCTTCCTCTCTCTCCCTCCTCCCCCCTCTCTCCCTTTCCCTCCCTCCCTTTCTCCCTCCCTCTCACACCCTCTCTCCCATCTCTCTCCCCATTCATCCCTCCCTCATTCCCCCTCCCTCCCTGCCCCCTCACTCTTTCTCTCTCTCCCTCTCTCCCACCCTCGCTTTCCCTACCTCCCCTCTATCTCCCTTCCTACCCCATCTCTCCCTCCCTTCTTTTCTCTCTCCCTCTCCCCCTGCTCCCTCTCCCATCTCCCTCTTCCCCTGCTCCCTCTCCCATCTCCCTCTCCCCCTCCTTCTCTCCCCCTGTCCACCCACCTCCCTCCCTCTCTCCCCCTCCCTCCCTCCTACCCTCCTTTCCTCTCCCCCCCTGCCCCCTCTCTCTCTCTCTTTATCTCTCTCTCCCTCTCTCCCCTCCCACCCTCTCTCTCTCCCTCCCTCCCCTCTCTCTCCCTCCCTACCCCCTCTCTCCCTCCCTTCCTTTCTCTCTCCCTCTCCCCCTGCTTCCTCTCCCATCTCCCTCCTGCTCCCTCTCCCTCCTTTTCTCCCCCCTGTCCATCCCACTCCTTCCTCTCTCTCCCCCTCCCTCCCTCCCTCCTTTCCTCTCTCTCCCCCCTGCCGCCCCCTCTTTATCTCTCTCTCTTTATCTCTCTCTCCCTCCCCCCCCTCTCTCTCTCTCTCTCTCTCTCTATATATATATATATATATATATATATATATATATTTATATATATATACTTATTATTATGGTTTCACCCTTCTTCTAAATCCTTCTTCATTCCTTTACCTTCCTCAAACTGTACACATCAGAGAGCATGAAAAAACATCAACAATTCTTTGCATCACAAAGGCACAATACAGCACCAGCGCGCAAGTTCTATTCGATCATAGGGAAATGACGTCACAGAGGAATTTTATTTATGGCGCCGTCGAGATTACTTTAATATAGTAAAATACTAAAATAAAAAAAAATTAATTACAATTAAACTACCCATCGATATGAAACGAAACCTGTCCTATAACCTTCCCCATGTAATTATGTCTATGTGTAACAAATTTCACGTTATTTGTTTGTCTGGATCTTGAGTTATAAGGGAACAGACAGACAGACAGACAGACAGACAGACAACAAATGCGTCTTATAAGTATATATATATATATATATATATATATATATATATATATAGACTTGCCATATGTCCCGGCGAAACCGGGACAGTCTCGGATATACTAGGTTGTCCCGGTGTCCCGCCCGGTTGTTGAAATTGTCCCTGTTTAGATTCAGGGCACAGTTTCTTGTAAATAATTGAGCAAAATTATTAGATCAGCGAATGATTAATCTGCTCTTGTGTGATCAGTAACATTTTAGTAAGTAACACAGTTACTTTGGTGTGCAGAGTTAACTTCGGACTTAACTACATTGAATTTTATGAAAAAATTAAAGTGAAGGACTTATTGAGAAAGGTTCACTCAAGTGAAAAATACGAGTGGTACAACAAGTAGAAAACTGTTTTGTTTTGTAAAAATATTATATTTGTGTAACATTATGAATAAAATAACAAAGATTATCTATTCTATATTTTTTAAAGTGGTTTTTACATTACTGTTTTCATACCTCCGCCCCCCGAAACCGACATCCCTAAACCTAAAGTAAAAAAGACAGAACTGTCCCGGTTGGTCCGTAAAAAAATATGGCAACCCTATATATATATATATATATATATATATATATATATATATATATATATATTTACAGTGGATTCCGCTTAATTGGGACACCGTTTATTTGGGACAGCCGCTTATTAGGGACAAATCTCAAAGAAACCAAACCAAGAAGCCAATAGTAAATTTGTATGTTTAATTGGGACACCCGCTTAATTGAGACAAAAAGCCTCGGTCCCGATGTGTCCCAATTAAGCGGAATCGACTGTATATATATATATATATATATATATATATATATATATATATATATATATATATATATATTTGAGCGCGTTAACAATCAGTTTATATACAAACAAGCAATATAAGCCTGTTCCATATAGGAGACAGGACGTGTTAGAACATTTTCGGTATAACCCCTTTGTTAATATAGCTTATATAGTAAAAAAATGGTACTAATAAGCCCTTTTATTCGGCCCTCAGAGGTCAGATCGCGAAATGGACTTTTGATGTACACATGGCAGGCCAAGACCTACAAAATGATTTATACATCATGGGTCTAGGACTTATGGTTGTTGAGATCTAGGGTGATGACAGACAGACAGACAGACAAAACGGGAACAATAGAGCATTTTTTTCGAAAATGCTCTAAAAATAGCATATCTAAGTACTCGAAGTGGCCCCAAAGGACATGAGCAGCTTATTGTAGCCAAAATACATTTGATAATAGGGGCACTTAAGTTATATAGTTCATTCCAAAGACACTAATCCTCATTATGGGTACAGAAGCTTAACAAAAACAACCCCCGAGTATTAAACTTTAATCTAACATACAACTATAGCCTACATAATTTGCACAAACAACACCTTATCATTAATAAATTTTGATTGGTTCATATTTTAATGGACTCCTTTCCAAACAGTTCTTCATTTTATGTTTTATGATGTTCAACATGACGTGACGTGAGTGTGTGCATTTCAGGCTACATGTTTGGCAGGTGGTTTATTTACTGTCATACACATTGTAGTATAGTTAGTACCATATATCCTACTGAGAATTAAATAAGAAAATATTGCCAACCCGGCGGTGCTGAACCTATGGATTTGGGGGCCCGAAGGGCTTGGGCTCTTTGGGGGTTACTGCATTTTGACATTCGACACCATGACATGAGATAATGTACTAACGATTTAATGTAAAATAAATTTCGGGCCCCGTCAATCTGGATCCCGGGGAGATATAATTGTTGTGTAGCTTTTATCTGACCTTCAATTAAAAAAATAATATTCCATCAATCCAGTTGAGGCCGCAGACGCAGAAAACACCAGGCCTCTTAAAAAAGAAAGAAATATCAAAGCTTTAAACATTATAGTTCTGTGAAGCCAATGCCGAACCTAGTGATTTTGGCCTCTTCGGGGGTCCCTGCATTTCGACATGAGATAATGGACCTAATATTTAATATAAAATAGATTTTTTGAGGCCCCCCTCAAGCTGGGATAATACTTTAAAAAGTTCATATGTTATATATTTCATCCCAAAGAGAGTAATATCATTGTGGATTCAGAAACTGAACAAAAACAACCCCTGACTATTAAACGTTGAATCTAACATCCAACTGTAGCCTACATAGTTTGCGCACACAACAACTTATCATTGATAAATCTTGATTCATTAATAATATTTGTACATAAGATAAAGACATAATATAGAAATAATAACAAACTGAACATTATAAATATTACATTATCTTGAGAAATCCATAATGCAAAATTCGTTTGCTTTAAAATTTAGATTGTGAAAAATAATACAGAATATTTATTGAACGATTTCTGTAGATATTTCTCTTATGATCGCTTCTCATTTAATAATAAACTAAACACCATAGGTATACTACATTATCGTGAGATATACATATGAAATTCGATTCGGTAAATAAGATGGTTGTGGAGAGTAGCGTAAAAATTATTTGACATGATTTTGATGATACTCTCCATCCTGGTCTGAGAGACATTCCATGATCTACGGGGAATAGTTCATTGGGGTTCTATAGTCAGAGAGACATACCATGATCTACGGGGAATAGTTCATTGGGGTTCTCTAATCAGAGAGACATACCATGATCTACGGGGAATAGTTCATTGGGGTTCTCTAGTCAGGAATTAAAAAAAATCCTTCTTGCGAGGGTGGTGGTACTGTGGTCAATGAGGACTATCCGAGACCGCAGTATTCACAGCTGATGGTGGTGACGGATGTGGTCGGCACACAAAACCCTTCCACTCTGTTCCACTCAAGCACACCTACGCAGCCTGCCATTTCGGGCTGTGGATTCAGGAACATTACACCCTTCCCTCTGTCCGAATGGCGGGGAAAACCCCTTGCCTTGCCATTCTGGGCGATCAGCAGTACACACACCCTGCTGGTCTGGCCATTTTGGGCAAGTCTTAAAACTCTCTTTTCTGCCATCCCGGAAGATGATAGCGGGAACACTCACCCCGCCGCTCTGTAGGCATGGCAGACATGCATCAGCGCCGCCAACAATGCTGGTGTGGTAGGCACACACCACCCTATCATGCTGGTAATTGCGGCGTAAAAAAAATTAAATAAATAATAATCTATATATATATATATATATATAATTCTCCTCTTTGCTCAACCCTTCGAGACGACGGCGGCCTGCGAGAATTCCCGAATATACGTCACAGATGGCAAGACGCGTTCAACAATATATATAGATTTCTCGCGTTTCTACAATATTCTCGAATACGTCACATAAAGCAAGACGCGTTCAACAAGGTTCGACAACTCGCATTGTTTCCTGATTTATTGTATACAACCAGATTATTTTAATTTCTCAATCATCCCCAGTCGCGGTAAATCCTGTAGCCTTTTAACCGCGGAAAATGAGTGAATGTTGTACATAAAATAGTATCAGTCAACTGATTATTTAAAAAAAAAAAATTTTAAATAAAAACATATGTAATAATACAATTATGTGTGAAGAATATAGTAATATTGAACTAATTTCCAGTTTTAGAATTCAAAAAATGGTGTATAAATATAGATAAGATGTGAAAATGCTGGGCTCGGCTCTAACGTTAGGCTACAAAGTGGGCCAGGAAAACACATTTAACGCTGAAGTGTAGACAATAAAATATTAGATATGGTGAAATCTTTTGTTTTGATTTATTTGTGCTGCTGTTAAGAGGAAAATCCCGATTAAGTAAATTATAAATATGTGTGGAGCATTACAAACAAATGTTAACTGTTTCAGAATATGTACGCATTACAAAAAAACATTAACTAACATCTATTTGTACTGAATAGTGTAGGATGAAGGTTTTTTTAAAAGAATCTTAAGCTGTGTTGAGCAAGTCTAAAAAAAATTACACAAAACTGGTAATTTGGAGACTGGCATGGTCTGAATGAAAAAAAATGTTATATCAAAATAACACTATAGTGTGCTGGGGGACAGGGGTGGATTGAAGCAGGCACAAAGTGAACCAAAAATAAAAAGCAATTCAAATGAAAACACACACCTCCGGAAATATGTTTGTAGAATCTGAATGAAAAAAAATCCTGATCTTAAAAAAAGGCATTAAAATATATCTAACCAATAAAAAGAAAATTAAGTCTGGCAGCTCATAGAAAATCAAGGCATCCAAAGAATTAATTAAAAATCTGTAAACCATAAAATAAAAAATAAGTTGCTGGAAGGTACCAGATAGTGACCATAAAGTCTGCAAATGATAGGTCAAAGTTCAGCTTTGCATAGTATGTATTTTCTCCGAATATGTCAGCCTGTTATTCTGTTTGATTGCTTATTTAAAAAATAATTACGGTACATATTCTGCAATCCAAATTGATTATATGGGACGAGGCGCCAATGACACATGCATACGCATTCCAGGCAGTTGACAGGTTGTTACGTGATCTCACATGTGAGACGCAACTATTTGGAGGGAAAACAATACTATTGGGTGGAGATTTCCGACAAACACTGCCCGTCATTCTGCGTGGCTCCCGAGCACTCACTGTCGCCAGTTGCATTAACAAGCAACCTTTGTGGCGTCACATGCATGTACTTACACTGACGACAAATATGAGAATTCTTATTGACGAACAACATTTCGCAAAATGGCTTCTCGATGTTGGAGACGGGACAAATGGATCACCTGTAACATTACCTTCACATTGTTTTCCTGTTCATTCAGATCCCGTTCAACAACTATATGGCGACTTCGACTTCTCAACTGTCACTTCGGAACAACTCAGTACGCGAGCTATATTAAGTGTCACGAACGAAGACTCCCTGCACCTGAATGACCAAGTATTGAAACTTATTCCAACCGACGAAGTAACTTTTACCAGCTTTGACTCCATCGTCACAGACGATCCCGCAGATCAACTTTTACTCCCCGAAGAATTTCTTAACAGTCTTACACCTACTGGCATGCCTTCGCATAAACTCAAAATTAAAATTGGTTCAATCGGTATGCTTCTTAGAAACATCATGCCAGCAAGAGGTCTCTGTAATGGCACTCAACTGACTGTTACCAGCATTCACCGCAACGTACTGGAGTGTAAATATCGCAGCTGCTACCTCACAAACTGTCTTCATTCCTTGGATATCCCTGACTCCATCAAATTCAAATTTGCCTTTTACCTTTACGCGAAGCCAATTCCCTGTTATATTAGCCTTTGCCATGACGATTAATAAAGCATAGGGTCCAACGTTCAAAAAGATAACCTGTATCTTCAAGAACCTGTTTTCAGTCATGAACATTTGTATATTGCTCTCTTTAGAGTTCCTTCTTTTCATTCATTCACAGTCGTTTGCCCAAACCCACCCCATGTGGACAACTGTGTCTTTCAGGAAGTCTTCACCTGTCGGCTATAGATGTTTAAAATATTTCAAAAAACATTTCGCTTTACAGAAAACATCCTTCGCTTTGTCATTGTGTCCGTATCAAAGATTGTGTTAGTATATTTCCCCCTTTCTTTGCGGCGTATGCTACGCCGCGGGTCGACTAGTAATTCTTATTATTATTATTTGGCATTATTTCTGATGTTACCTCTCCTAGGATCGTTTTCATTGCCTTATGGTAATGACCGTGACGGTCGAAAATATTTTTATGTTGTGATTGCCGTTAGGCTTTCACAACCTTTCCTGCCGTATGTAACAGTTTAGGGTGCTTGGTCATCTCGTCACTATATATATGGCTGGTTCAATGTCATTACTGGCAGCCAAGTAGGAGACGTCTTACACGGCCGGCCAGTTGGGAGCCGTATCATGCCTGTTTAGTAGAATAAAGTAAATATTTCCGCCATCTTTGTATTATTTATGCCGCCATCTTGTGTGACAGACACGATCTCGTGTACAGACACGGGATTGCGTGACAGACACGGGATTGCCGACAGAGCAGGAATTGATTTTTTTGTATTATGGAAGCATTGGATCCTCCACCCAAACTGTGAAACTACTGTTTCACGGTAGAAATGTAGGATAGCAAGCTAGACGTCTCAGTAGGATCTGGTCAGTATGTTAAACAGAGCGGTCCTCAAAAGGTACATATGGGAGTACAAGGTAAATGTACATTTGGGGGGCCCTAGTTAAAGAAATATTCTTGCACCGAAATAAAGGACATTTCTTGTTTCAAAATATAGAAACATTCATGCACAAAAATCTATATAAATAATAGCGGTGTGGGTTCTGCATTAAATCGAAAGTAAAGCATTCCAGTATTCCAGTTTAAAATATTTAAAATGGCGCTTATTGCCCGGTCTCAATTCGATATTTCTTTAGAAAAAATCTAGTGGTTTTTATTATGAAACGTAAAAGACCCAAATATTCAAAAGTAACTATAATATAATTCTAGAGCTGCTGTTCGATTAAAAAAAAATTATCGAAAGTAACGCATGATTAAAATTTTTAACGCAATTAACGCACATTTAATCGACGCAATATAATACATTTGTTTGTATTCAAACTAGTATGTCATAATACCATCAAATATAATAAAAGGCAAGTGTGTGTTATCTGTTCCACCAATAATATTGGATAAAGTAATCACGGAATGGGAAAGCCATCGCTAGAAATAATCTATGACGTCACTTCCCGATGGTACATTTTTTTTTATTTTCCTACTAATAAAGCCGAATTGAACTTGTGCGCGGGTGCTGTATCGTGCCACATCAACTTGCCTTTGTGCTGCAGAATGGCATAATAAAGTAGTTATTTTTTACTTTTCAGTTCATTTTTATAAAAGCTTTTTTAATGCTTTGTTTTGATTTTAATATTGAGAGAATTAAGGGTAAAACGTAACGGGTGACATAAATTAGCACCCATATCTAATGGTGTTTAATTTGGTTTGGTTGGTTGGTTTGCTTTGGTTGATTTGTTAGTGATTCTATCAGACTGTTTGTAGTTTGAGTTGCCGTTCATCACTCGCTCACAATTGTTTTGTGGTTGTTGACAGATGAGTTTAATTGGTTTGTTGACAGCTGAGTTTAATTGTTTTGAAAAATGGACGAGCCTTGCTGTTCAAAAAACGGCCGTCTGTTATCTAGGCTATTGTGATTTGTATTAAGATATCTTGGGTAAGGTTTTTTTGTTTTTGTGTGCACATTATTTCAAAAAAAGTTACAATAGTACAATTGTTTTTTTGCAGAATGGGAGCGCCGTCGCTATAAATAAAAAATCCTCTATGACGTCATTTCCCGATTAGTTCTGTATCGTGCCTTCGCGCTGCAGACTGCTAGATGACATAGTAAAGTAGTAATTTTTTACTTTTTAGTGCATTTTTAATGCTTTGTTTTGAATTTAACTATAAATAGACGTCAAATAAAAAAAAATAATTCTGCACCTGATCTCACGTAGATCGGCTACGCATTTCACGTAAATCGGCTGCGCATTTGATAATCATACTCAGTTCTTATGTTTTGTTAACATTGTGTACTGGAGGTTATTGTTCCCTCGATGGATTACTTTTTGATGATGGTTTGTTGGTTATGGCCGCCACATTTTTTGACGTATGAAATGTAGGTCATTTCTGCACATTAGGAAGGTGGCATAAATCAGCACCTAATTAAATTGATTAGGAAGGGGTTTAACATTACACCGGGCTTAATATCTAATGTTTCTATAATTTGGGTGCAAGAATATTCCTAAACTAGCTGTAGCCCTGCTAAGCCTTTGCATAGAGATAGACTATTGTTCAACTTTGATACATATTTTCAAAATAATTCTTTTTTAAGTTATGAACGAAATTGAAAACCTAATTAGTTGTTGTTTCTTTTCCTTACAACATCCTAAAGGATACATTATTTCAATTAAAAAAATTTGACAAAGAGATCTAATTAGTTGTTAAAAAAATAAAAAAAAAAACTATGAGAAAAATCGAACCTGGATAGCCACACTAATAAAAAAAGAATGTAGCTTAACCATTCAGATACCACGTCATACATTAATTTCTGCCGTTTTATTGTATTACATTAAAGATCGTTCGATCGTCTTTTAAAAGAACTTAATTTACGAAATTAGTTACGACGAACGCGCTCGCTATTCTAATTCTCATACGTCAAAAGAATTTTCGATTATTACTATTAAGTCTATTATTTACTTTTGACGATTTCAAATGCTATCTGTTGTAATAAAAACAATAATAAATTGAATGATATTATGTGTAGCTGCTGATTAAACTGCGTTAATTTGCGATTAACGCGTCAAAAAAATTTGCGATTAAAATTTTTAACGCAACATCTAAATACGTTAATTTTACCAAAAATGATGAAAGTTCACCAAATCGATAATTAACAGAATTTCACTCAACAATATGAAGTTAAGGTCCGTTGACTAATTAAGTAAATCTACCACCCCTAGGCCTACTCTGTCGCAATTCGCTCACACCCTACCCCCCAGGTATATCGACAAAGCCCCACTTGTAATATAAAATGAAGACAAGTAAACCCCCTGCTCCCTTCCCGGTCGTTAAAAGAAGAGAAAAGTTTCATTCACTCGTTAACATTATATACTACAAGTATTTTTACCCATCGAACGACGGGTGGAATTTTCTATTTAATTTTTTTTTTAAATAATGTGCACACAAAACCAGAATAGCCTTCCCAATATATTTTAATACATAATCACAATATATAACAGACGGCCATTTTTTGAACAGCAAGGCTCGTCCGTTTTTCAATACAACTAAACTCAGCTGTCAACAACCAATTAAACTCAGCTGTCAACAACCACAAAACAACTGTGAGCGAGTGATGAACGGCAACTCAAACTACAATCAGTCTGCTTACTGATTGAGTCACTAACGTTTAAATTAAGTTTTTTGTTCACTCATTTTAATAAATATTTACTCAAAAATACTAATTTATTTAATATTTACTTTAAAATACTATTTTATTAAATATTTTCTTTAAAATACCATTTTATTAAATATTTTCTTTAAAATACCATTTTATTAAATATTTTCTTTAAAATACCATTTTATTAAATATTTTCTTTAAAATACCATTTTATTAAATATTTTCTTTAAAATACCATTTTATTAAATATTTTCTTTAAAATACCATTTTATTAAATATTTTCTTTAAAATACCGTTTTATTAAATATTTTCTTTAAAATACTATTTTATTAAATATTTTTCTTTAAAATACTATTTTATTAAATATTTTCTTTAAAATACCATTTTATTAAATATTTTCTTTAAAATACCATTTTATTAAATATTTTCTTTAAAATACCATTTTATTAAATATTTTCTTTAAAATACTATTTTATTAAATATTTTCTTTAAAATACTATTTTATTAAATATTTGTTTTAAGCCTGTCGAATGACGGGCGAAATTTTATATTTTATTTGCGAATATATCTCGTGGTGTATATCCTCTTCCAGGTCGAAAGCAAGTCACGTGATTGGTTAGGTTGGAAGCAAGTGACGTGATAACTTTATCAAATACCACTGGTGGAACAAATAACACACACTTGTTGTAGATAGTGTATTTGTGGATGTAGGCCACTATAGTGTATTGTTGAAGGTAAAAAAAAACAAGTGTATAATGAACCCGGTTATAATTAGATCAAAATAATGAGATGCTAGAAATTTTTTCATACTTTTTTTGCACATAATTTTTTTTTGTATTTTTATAATACAGCTGTGGTCACGTCTGCAACAACTGCACTAATAGTTTCATATACACGACACCTAGAATTAGTGTCTAGACAGTGCCTAGACATGGTCTGTACACGAGACAGCGGTTGTATTTTTCAGAATAATTGTTACACTGAGTTAAATTTTATATAGTGCTGTTGATTTACTGCAATTAAAGCGTAATTAATGCTTTAAAAATATGCAATTACACTTTTTAACACAAACACCTAAATGCGTTAAATTTTACCCAAATGATAGCGTTTCAGAGTTGCAGAAAAAAAATCAGTAAATAATCAAATATTCTATAACCAGATCAGGCAAGATTTTAAAAAAATACAAGAAAAAAACTCGAACACAGTGTCACGTTTACATAAATCATAGCAGCTATATGACCTTGAAACAGAAGGATTGTCATTTCTCAATTCTAATTTATGACCTTGAATACAGTTAGTGAACATCTACGTGCTATAGTTTGACACGTGCCATAATGTAACTTGTGTAAACATGTTTTGGGATAGAGGGGGGTGGGTAAGCAATAAGTAAGGTCATCTTTAAGGGGAGAGATTGCTAAGTGTGTCAAAAATGTAACTGGGTTGGGCAAGGGGGAATATTAAAAAAAAACGCGTTAATAATAAGGGAGCGAGTGCATTCTGGCTATACTATTATTTAATGAAGGAAAAGGGCACATGTGAGATATAAATGACGTGTGTATTTTTTTTTTGGGGGGGAGGGGAAGTACGATAATGGAGGGTAGGGTAAACAAGACTTACGTGGGGCGAAGTGTAGCAAAATATTACAGGGAAGGGGGGAACAGGATTTGACATACGTCATTAGTTCGGAAACTACGGTACGAGAAAAACACTCGTTTTGCAATGTTGTTGATTAAAAATTAATTAAATTAATCTGACTAGCTTATTATGCCAACTAGATATTAAGCCCGGCGTCGCCCGGGAAATCTAAGTGTAATGTCAAACCCTTTCCTAATCAATTTAATTAATTTAATTAGATGCTGATTTATTCCACCTTCCTAATGTGCAGAAATGACCTACATTTCATACGTCAAAAGATGTGGCTGCCATAACAAACAAACCATTATCAAAAAGTAATCCATCGAGGGAACAATAACCTCCAGTACACAATGTTAACAAACTATAATAACTGAACATGATTATCAAATGCGTAGACGATTTACGTGAAATCAAGTGCAGAATTATTTTTTTTATTTGACGTCACAGAGGATTTTTATTGATAGCGTTTTGCCCTGAATTCTATTTATAGTTAAAATCAAAACAAAGCATTAAAAAAAGTAAACAATAACTACCTTACTATGTCATTTTGCAGCGCGAAGGCACAATACAGCACTCATCGGTAAATGACGTCATAGAGGATTTTTTTTTTTAATTTATAGCCACGGCGCTCTCATTCTGCAAAAAAAAAAATTGTACCATCGGGACGTCATAGGTCATAGGTTATTTACGAACGCGCTCGCTAGTGACCTAGTCTGATTAAAATGCTATCTGTTGTAATAAAAACTAAAATAATTGGACTGATATCATATATTATTATTATTATTATCTAATATTTAGGACTTTTAAATTTTATAATAAAAAACCACATAAACTATTTAAAACTGTAGATTTTTGAAAAATAGATATCTAATTGATTCGACACAAGTGCCATTTTTAATTATGTTTTCGTGACCTCGCTGGTCACGTGATTACTTTATCAAATATTATTTATTATTTCTGGGGGTCGTTTATTTATAGAACGGATTCCCCACACACCGCCCGCCGCCAGCGATCCGGACAAGCTTAGCTGCTTTATTAATTAGATGCAATTTAAGTCATGTTCTTTTCAATCAAGTGGTACAATTGTATTCATGTTAATGAAACCCATAGTTTATGACAACAACGGGACTTTAACTCGTCCTTATAGTATTTGGCAATCCATAGTGCAAAGAAAGCTTACTTTAATTTCATCTCGATAAAATTGTTGGCAAATATAGCAAAGTTTGGGGGGAGGGGGGGGGGGGTTTCATAGCCGTCCATATAATAGTAGCGTTATATCGAAAGTAGAAATCAAGAATTCAAAATGGCGTCTTGCCGGCGTCTCGATTCGATAAATGTTTTTTTTTTTTTTTAAATCCACAGTTTGTAATAGTTTCTGCTGTTTTTAACCATGAAACCCAAAGGCCAAAATGTGAAATGTTAAATATTTGTTTTTTTTTTTTTTTTGTATTTCTACAACATATTGCATAATTAAATTGTGATAATCATGAAAAAATTGGATCTGTTCGAAACCAAAAAAAACGTGGCCTGCTGATCAAACTAAGGGAATATAAATCTATCTCAGTATCAACAATTCGTTTATTAAACATTTAAAACAACCGTCTTTATATCGAGATTTCGCATCATTCTGTTCATTACACACTCAATATTGTTTTTGGACAGTCACACACGCACACCATACAAAGACACACTCACCACAAACACCAAACACACATTACACACAACACACACAGACACACCACACACACAACACACTATGAATAACACACACACAACACATAAACAACAAATACACACACAACACACACATACAACAAACATCACACACACACAACACACACACAACACAACACACACACATACCCTGATCCTATCATGCATTGTCCGTGAATAGTTATATATATTCTCATTTTTATAAAAAAAAAAAATTATCTTTTGGTAGGTGATATCAATTGTTCAGCTACACAATTTATTAATGAAGTTTTTATCGTTCAATAATAACCATTAGGAGATTATACAAAACATAACAATTAGGGGGTTTAATTTCAAGACAGGACAAAAATATTCTAGCCTGAAAGAAAAGTTAGTTATTTCCCACTAGATAATGTCACACAGACATTTGTTTGTTTTTGATAAATGAGAATATCTAGAATCGTGTCAACAACACGTGACTGCACCCAAGTCATTGTAATCATAAAGGTCAGTGTTTGTGTATATGCCCTATTTAAACTAGGACATTTTTTCTAAAGTGAAATATTTCATGTTTGAGTTATTTCACAAAAAGACTTTGAAAATCATAAGATTGCACGTAGATTGTGTAATGGTTTCCTAAGAGCCTTTTTTATAGAGCTTATTGAATTTCATCCCCCCCCCCTGACCCAAATCGTTGACATGGATGGTTTCGTTTCCATTTAACCACATACAATAATTGGGTAATATGGTCTATGGTCTACTTATCCAACAAGTATATCGTATTTCGCCATCCTAGTTAACTATTCAGACGGAAAATTCAACCATAAAAAATTGTCAAGAATGGGCGTCTAAGTTTAAGTCTAGTAATATTACTGTGTGACGTGTAGAATTGCCCTTCTCCCCCACCAACCCCAGTTCACCACAGGGTCAAGGTTCCAACCGCTATGCTGTGTAGATTCGTTTCATCGACGTTCTTCCCCCCCCCCCAATCGTTTCACTGACGTTCTTCCCCCCCCCCAAACGTTTCGGTGACAGACATCGTCGTTTCCCCCCCCCCCCAAACGTTGCACCAACGTATTCGCCCCGACCTTATAAATACGTGAATGGCAGTAATTGAGTTAGTAAGGTGCTGACAGTCATATGAGTTAGACGTAGTGTAGATAGTTCTAAGATTCTAAGAGTTAGTTGTAAACTTGTAGTGACATTTGTTTAAGTAGACATCATTAGACAAAGGACTTATATTGTATATACATATATATTCACCTATGTTTAGAAGCAATTAAAGTTGGATTGAGTTTAAATACCAGTGTTGCTGTTGATACATATGTATTAGAGAAGTGGTGTGTACGTAACATATTTGGCGATCCTACGCCTTGTAAAGTATAAGATATAATAACGTTACATATTTGAAAACAACAACGTAACATACTGCATTAGTGGTTGTTAAAATTCTCTCTTTCTCTCTCTCTCTCTCTCTCTCTCTCTCTCTCTCTCTCTCTCTCTCTCTCTCTCTCTCTCTCTCTCTCTCTCTCTCTGTGATATAGATAAGTTACAGAATAATTTTAGAATTAAATGTATAAATTGTTTACCTGGAAGGTGGTAAATTACCCACAGTTACGTAATATGAGATTCTCTAGGGTTAACAAACATCAATAAGACCATTTAACAAACATTTACTTCATACACAAACATATTTTCCTGCTTTTACAGCATTTGCCCGTTGCAGACCGCTCGGACGTCTCTCTTATTTCTGCCAACCACGGCCGTTTAAAGGCCATTGTGTCAGTGTCACACTCAGTTTACTGGTATGTTCAGGCCTGGATTAACCATTAGGCAAACAAGGCACATGCCTAGGGCACCATCGTTTTGGGGGGGGGGGGGGCATCACAAGTTTTCAAGAAAATGTGTATATTTTCCCGTTAGCCGTGAGTAATAGATATGACATTATCAAATCGCAAACGTAATATCAAAACGCATATTATTTAATCTTGGTCCCACAACCTAGTGGTAATATACCTCCTAACTAGTATTTTTTTTTTTGCAACTTTTGGCTACTTTTCTTCCAGATTTTTTTTTCTCTTTTATTTACTTTTTTATTTGTGCTACGTAACATGACTAATGCATAGCGACAAACGCACATCCATTATAAACTGTCCACAGACCGCTGCGTTTTTTCCGTTGCTACGCGTCATGCGGCAGTCGTGTGACTTCACGAACCAATCTTTAAATAGCGATAACGCAAACCGTAGTAGACGGATGATCGTGTGGTAAAGCACTCGACTGTCGACCTGAGGGTACCTGGTTCGATCTCCGGCGAGGACCTAGGAAATTATTCAGGCCTTGGCTCAAGTCCCCGCTATGTCTCCCGTGGTGCCTCCATGGCCATTGCACTATCGGCTATGGTGGAAGAAAGGCAACATAAAAACTGTCCCATTAGTGGTTTATAGGATCTGAGAGATTTCATCTAATCCTTACAGGGACTTCACACACACAACAAGTCCGTCAAGACGTCTGTCGTGCGTGACTGCGTTTTTTTTTCCCAAATACGAAGCTAGACCGGTTCTTGACGCAACTTCTGAAAAAACGCGTTGTAAACATTGCAAAATGGCTTCCTAACAACATCGATTCGAGAATTACAATACGTGTATATTATGTAATAATTATATTATTGCATTGTTAACTTTTTCTTTTATTAGAAAAAACTTCATTTTGTAATCCTGGTAAAAAACATTGCTGTTTGATAAGAAATTGTTGAGAAATCACAACTGGCATTTGAAGCACCGTCGTATTGGTCTGTGGGTACTTTTGTCTGCTAATGAAAACAATTGTGAATAGTGCTAATTTGTCGAAGCTGCAAAAGAAATAACAACAGGTGTGAATTAAAAGTCAATTTTGACCCGTGATAAAAAACGACAGACAGTTTTCATTGGTGGTGATGCCCTTGAGGTATCCCCGAATGACAGTGGTCATTGATGGTAATACCCTGAGGTATCTCTGAATGCCAGTGA
>JAGDYQ010000046.1:1533336-1544370 GCA_021962125.1 Bulinus truncatus | reverse complement strand
CTCACCGGAACTTTCGTTATCATTTTGCTCATCGGCACTTTCATCTATTTACTCACCATTACTTTCTATCTATTTACTCACCGTTACTTTCTATCTATTAACTCACCGTTACTTTCTATCTATTAACTCACCGTTACTTTCTATCTATTAACTCACCGGAACTTTCTATCTATTTACTCATCGGCACTTTCTATCTATTTACTCACCGTTACTTTCTATCTATTAACTCACCGTTACTTTCTATCTATTAACTCACCGTTACTTTCTATATATTAACTCACCGTTACTTTCTATCTATTAACTCACCGTTACTTTCTATCTATTAACTCACCGTTACTTTCTATCTATTTACTCACCGGTACTTTAAACGTATCCTGTCTCACTTTGTTTATACATAACGCAGCATCGGTTGATTTTGACTTTGAATGAAAGACTTTAGGTGTTGAATATAACAGTTGTACATTTGATTTCTTTTTTATAGGATTTAATTTAACTCGCTTCGTCTGGCAGTGTCGTGTCGTGTTCTTCGAAAATTGGAAATGATTTAATATTACAACTTCTCTGAATTCAATCGATTTTAAATGGGTGAATACTTGTGTATTCACCGATCAGAGTGCAATAATTTAAAACTTTCGAGCCAGTTAATTAAAATCTGATGGACTACGATGTAAATGTATTTTGTTGGAACATGTTTTATAAAAGGGAGACAATACACACAGAGATTATATGGCTAGAGTTGTGAGAAACTTTTGGATAATCGTTTGATTCATGTGCCGCTAGTCACTCGTTGAGTCTCATTCAAATTATTTTTTAACCAGTGATTAGTTGTTTTACTCAGTCCTGAGTTTTAGTAAACCTTCGGACGGCATATCGTGTGGTCCCGAGATATACTTGCACTATAATAGCAGTCGTTGACATATATCTATATATATATATATATATATATATATATATACATATAACAGATATATGGGCTGCAAAACAGTTATATGGGCTATATAAACAGACATACCAAGGACCCATACAAACAGATATATGGAATATACAAAACGGATCATATGGGCTATACAAACAGACATATGGGCTATACAAACAGACATATGGGCTACTTAAAACAGACATACGGGCTATATAAACAGAAACAACTAGAATTTTTTTTCTCATTGCATTTTTTCCTCATTACTGTGATATGTTTCTGAACATGGAGACATTACATTTTTGTACTATTATGGATTGTAACCAAACACCTTTAGGTTTTTACATTGTGTGTGGAGGATGGATAAATAACACTTTATCATATTAGGATTTTTTGTAAAAACAAAAACTTAAAAGGGAATGTAATGATATTGTACACAAAACAAAACAAACTGCCAAAAAACTTTGTGGTTTTTGTATATCTAAGTTAAATATTACATTTTATATTAAAGGTGGATGGGGGGGGGGAGCTGGTCTGTGGCCTTGGGACTTTTCCTCGACAGTAGGTAGTTTTAAATAGGCAGCAGGTGTTTCGTACAAAATAGGCGGCAGTTGTTTGAAGTAGGCGGCATGCTTTGTTGATAGTCATGTCAGGAGATTCACCTGATGCCTTAGTATATTAAACATTTGGTCCAATCATAGGTGCTTCTATTTCATGGCCGTTGTCCGGCATAACAGTTACAGGGCATACAGTTCTGGATGACATTGTAGTTTGTTGATATAATAGTTAAAAAATGCTGTTATAGAAATGCTTTTCTTACTTATTTCTTCTCAGTGCTTTACATTTATCTGATATGTATTACTATTACATATACCAACATTTTTTACAAACAATGCGACCGTTCACAAGAAAATGAAAACGAAAGATAGAATGTCTGTATACAACCATAGACAGGCACATTATAACTATACATATATGTGTGTACATATAACCTATGACCGTGTGTGTACATACAACTAGTATTACTGTGTGTACATACTAACTATACATATCATGTATCACATATAACTATACACGTGTGTGTACATATAACGCTAAACACGTGTGTGTGTACATATAACTATACATATATGTGTGTACATATAACTATACATGTGTGTGTACATATAACTATACACGTGTGTGTACATATAATATACATATGTGTGTGTTGATATATTTATACACGTATGTGTTGCTATAACTATACCCGTGTGATCACATATAACTAGTACACGTGTGTGTACATATAACTAAACGTGTGTTGACATATAACTACCCATGTGTGTGTACATATATAAAGTGACCTCATTCAAAATTTTTGATCTCCATTATTTAAAGGTCTCCAATGTAAGATACATTTTTAGTGTGTCTATATGTTCAGCATCGGATGTGATTGATTAGCTATTTTGGTGTGTTGAGAATTTGGAAAGCCGCGTTTGTTATTACAAACATCGTGAGATAATGATAACCAATAATGTGATTTATTGATTAATTATCAAAGTAAACTGACGCTTATTATTATCCTTCAATCGAAGATTCTATAATGTGTCTCTTTGTACTCAATCCAAGGTGAAACAACACGTCTGTCTGTCTGTCTGAATCTCGCAACTTAAGACTCAAATCCAAGGTGAAACAACTACGTCAGTCTGTCTGTCTTGCTACCTAAGACTCAATCCAAGGATGAAACAACACGTCTGTATGTCTGTCTAAGCCTTCACTACCTAAGACTCAATCCAAGGTGAAACAACACGCCTATATGTCAGTCTGTCCTCCACTACTTAAGACTCTATCCTATGTGAGACAACAGGTCTGTCTGTCTTGTCTCACTACTTAAGACTCAATCCAAGGTGAATCACTCGTCTGTCTGGTCTGTCTGTCTCACTACATAAGACTCAGTCCAAGGTGAAACAACACGTCTGTATGTCTGTCTGTCTCACTACCAAGACTCAATCCAAGGTGAAACAACACGTCTGTCTCGCTCTCTTCACTACTTAAGACTCAATCCGCCGCCAAGGCGAAACTCAACTCGTCTGTCTGTCTTGTCTGTCTCAATACTTAAGAACTCCAGATCCAAGGTGAAACAACACGTCTGTATGTCTGTCTGTCTCACTACCCAAGACTCAAATCCAAGGTGGAAACAACCACGTCTGTATGTCTTTGCTGTATCACTACTTAAGACTCAATCAAAGGTGAAACATAATATGTATGTATGTCTGTCTGTCTCACTATTTAAGACTAAACTCCAAGGTGAAACAACACGTCTGTATATCTGTCTCACTACTTAAGACTCAATCCAACACATCTGTTTGTCTGTCTGTTGATTCTGTTGAGTTTGTATCCCAATAAACGTGTTAACTGTTTATCTTTCTGATTACTTTTCTCGCCCTCATCAGAACCACCTCCTCCCCCACCAGTCCAGTAAAAGTTTCCATCTTGACAAACTAATAAATAGAGTACTCGTGCCAGGCTTACTGGACACAAGTGTCCTTTCATTCTACACCACGGTATCCCTGGGGCTATTGAACAATCAATGGAGCAGACGACTCACGCCGTGGCTGGCAGGAGGAGTGACTTTCTCTTGATTTCTTCTCTCTACGTTTAAAAGTACAAAAATAGCTTGGTCCAATATCAACAAAGGCGATGTAAGCTTGATCTTCAGTTAATGAAAATAGTTTGTCGAAGGAAGAAATTAACTTATAGCTACAATACTGACGTAGACACAAGGTTTGTCAAAACTTTTTATCCAAGGGCCGCTTTCGTCATATATGACTCGGTTGAGGACCACACCACAAACTTTGTTAAAATATAATCAGCTTCACAATTATTGAAGTTCAAGTGGTAGTTACATAAACACAACATAGATAATAAATACAGGTAGGGTAACTGTCATCTGTTCAACAGCACCTTATATCAATATCATTAGTTTACATTTTACCAATGTAATCAGTTCAACAGTATATATCAAGTATGTGCTATTCTAATAAAGTTCTACGGTATATATCATCATCATCTGAATACGTACTTATGTTATCAGTTCAACATTATATCTCAAGTAATGTTGCTAATGTGAATCAGTTATACAGTATATATCATTATCATCTGAACGATTTACTAATGTAATCAGTTCTACAAAGTATAATAAAGGCACGAGCTAATGTTAATTGGTTCAACAGTATATATCAGGTGCGTACTAATGTTATCAGTTCAACAATATATATCAAGGTACGTACTAATGTAATTACAGTCTAAGCAGTATATATCAGGTACGTACTAATGTGGATCAGTTCAACTGTATATATCAACATTTAACTTGAAAGCTGTTCCCCCCAAAAAAGCAATCACAGTACATGCGTCTTTCACCATCAAGAATGGATTGGTTCTATAACTGCAACAAGTCCACAACATGTATGTTAAGCATACTAGAACAGTTCATTGATAGACAACTCTATCAGTAGCCGAAATCGCTGTATCGATCTAGTTAAATTCAACTAGATTCACTGCGTGAATTAACAAGTAAAATAAGTTCGAGTCTCTAGTTGTATTTGCCAGCGTTAAAGACAAACCCAAACATTTGATAGATGTATACACTTTAAGCATTAAATACAAATCCGCTCAAAGATTCTTTTCAGAAATGTATTTTAACCTCACATAGATGTACATCAAACCTAAATATAGATATTCGGTTGGGTAGCAATCTTTACCAACCTCAGATACATGTACATCAAACCTAAATATAGGTCTGGGCGGGTAGACATGTACACCAACCTCAGATAGGCATGTACATCAAGCCTAAATGAGTTATGGGTGGGTAGAGCATGTACACCAACCTCAGATACATACATCAAACCTAAATACTAGGCACCTGGGTGGTTCGAAATGTATACCAATCTCAGATACATGTACATCAAACCTAAATATAGGCCTGGGTGGGTATGAGAAGGAGTTCACGTACCAATATGATGGAGATGGGAAAAAGGACGAATAATAAAAGCAATACACATGAAGATCATTAAGAATCGAGGAATGATGAAGAAAAGACGCGTTTTCAGAAAAGGGTGGGGTGGATGCGTTGGGGATGGAGTAGCGAGATGAGTATTGTTAGGGTGTGTGGGGGGGGTCAGATTTACATAATTATAAACATCTAATTTTTACAGGAAGGAAGGTTTGACCACAACCCATTTCGTTAAGTATCTGCCTTATAACTGAATGGCTCAAGGCTTTCTGTTAAAAGCATTCTATCAGATAGAGCTTTCTCGCCTGCAAGTTGTCCAACATTTTCCTCCCTACCACCCTATCTCCCCGTGAGTTCTATCATTATATCCAGACAAAGCTATCAGTAGATATGAGGGGTAAAATTTGATTGTCATATATTGCCTGCACAAAAATGTCTTCCCTGCATCTTAATCGAAAACATTATGTATTTTATTATACTAGTACTTATTGTTCAACCTACACCGGGGTAAAGCGTAAACATTTGGCGATCCAATCTATTTTTGTTGCGTAGTACCTGGCTATAACAATAGATGTGTCAAGAGAACGACGCTAGCTCGATTATAAACAAAATAAACTCAATAAACTGCACGATTCTCAATGAACTGCAGTTCATGCTGAATTGTGGTTCGTACTCAGGGCTGCAGTACGGCAATAAACTTTAGTTCTTAATAAATGTCAGTTCATTTTTTAACTTTACGGTTGGCAACTAAACTGAGTTAATACTAATTGCTGCTTCAATGTACATTATAATTTCTTACTGAACTGTGGTTTCGTGCTTTTTATTGCAGTTCGTACTAAATTGTAGTTCTAATAAACTAGTTAGTTTTAAACTTTGGATTCTGTAATAAAATACGGTTTGTAAAGTTGGTATAATTTAATTTTAATGCTCATCGAAATATTAATTATCTTCTACCAAGAATCTTCTTTCCGATAAGTAGTAAGTGACATTGTCCACCAAATAAAGAATTAATTCTTACCTCTGTCTTCATAGACACAGTGTCATATCGTCAGTACCTCTGTCTTCATAGATCCAGTGACATATCGTCAGTTACCTCTGTCTTCATAGACCCAGTGACATATCACTCAGTTACCTCTGTCTTCATAGACCCAGTGACATATCCTCAGTTACCTCCTGTCTTCATAGACCCAGTGACATATCGTCAGTTACCTCTGTCTTTCATATATCCAGTGACATATCCTCAGATGACCTCTGCCTTGCCTAGACCCAGTGACATAACCTCAGTTACTATCTGTCTTCATATTCCCAGTGACATAATCCTCAGTTACCTCTGTCTTCATAGACCCAGTGTCATATCGTCAGTTACCTCTGTCTTCATAGACCCAGTGTCATATCGTCAGTGACCTCTGTCTTCATAGATCCAGTGACATATCGTCAGTTACCTCTGTCTTCTATAGACACAGTGTCATATCGTCAGTGACCTCGTCTTCATAGACCCAGTGACATATCGTCAGTTACCTCTTGTCTTCATAGACCCAGTGTACATATCGTCAGTGACCTCTGTCTTCATAGACCCAGTGTCATATCGTCAGTTACCTCTGTCTTCATAGACCCAGTGTCATATCGTCAGCTACCTTCTGTCTTCATAGACTGCAGTGTCATAGTATCGTCATGTCTGTTACCTCTTGTCTTCATAGACCCAGTGAAAATAAGTATCGTCGTTACCTCTGTCTTCATAGACACAGTGTCATATCGTCAGTGACCTACGTCCAGTGTAGTATATACTGTATTGACTAAATAAATCCCAGCCCCATAAGGATGTGTAAGGTTTTGGACTGCACCTAAGTTAAGGATTAGGGGGTTGACTCCAACTGGAAATGACCGTTGAACTCTTGAGAGACATGACCACATTAACGTGACTGTATTACGTTTTTGATATGTCTGTATTATGCTTTTGGGTATAACTGTATATTGTTATTGTTATGTTTATTCATGTTATTATATGCCTGTTTGTTATACTTTTTTATTGTTGTTACAATATCATTTGCTGATCATTAACTTGCTACATTGCTGTTATGATTGGTTTTGTTTATTTCTGCGTTTATCCCACTCAGTTTCTTTCTTATAACTTCATCTGCACATAAATATGTTTGTTCATCATCTGCACATAAATATGTTTGTTCAAGACAGCGGACGATCTAATAAATCAATACCAGGCTAAAAACTTGGAATAATGTTGAGTCATTACAGAAAACAAATGTTTGAGAAATAGATTGACCTGTTCGATAGTTTGGAAACAAGGAATTTTGATTGTTAATCTGTGGGCATCAGAGCGTCATGATGTTGAGTTTGTGTACATAAAGTGTGGTTTTGTGTACTTGTTGATTGTGTGTGTGTACTTGTTGAGTGTGTGTGTACATGTTGAGTGTGTTTACATGTTGAGTGTGAGTGTGTGTACATGGTGAGTGGGAGTGTTTTTACATGGTGAGTGTGTGTACATGTTGAGTGTGTGCACTTGCTTATGTTTTTATTGTTTTTACAGAACATATGTGTATCTGGAAAATAGTAGTGGCGGTATCATCTGAACATGGTAGTGGCGGTATCATCTGGTTACGGTACTGGCGGTATCATCTGAACATGGTAGTGGCGGTATCATCTGAACATGGTAGTGGCGTATATGTACTAGTAGTTAGTGGTATCTGAGCTAGCATAAATCGACACAAGAGAACTGGGTCTTGCCATATAGGCTAGAACTGTATAAAACATGTATTTTTAACTGGGCATATCATATGCGTTACAACTGGAACACCAGGCGCGTTACTATTGGTCATAACCTTTACCACTGTCTACCTGTTTTTTTTATTTTCGTTCTATCATTTACCACATCCCTCTGGTCAGTCATTATCATTTGGTTTATGACCTTGAATTTGGCCAGGAATAGTCTGGAGACTGGGAAATAAATGTTAGCTTTTTGACTTCAGTGACAACACTGGCCAACTTGATGGTGGCATGACATTCTGACCGTTGGTTGTAAAGAATAACTTCAGTGATTGTGGGTCCACTGACATGCACCAGCTTTAACATCAGTGATTGTGGGTCCACTAGCCCTGCAACTTAACATCAGTGTTGTGGGTCCACTAGCATTTGCACCAACTATAACATCAGTGATTTTGGGTCCACTAGCACTGCACCATCTATAATATCAGTGATTGTAAGTCCATATTCTGCACCAACTTTTTAACATCAGTGAGTGTGGGTCCACTAGCACTGCACCAACTATAACATCAACAAGTGATTGTGGGTCCACTAGTTCTGTACCAACTATAACATCAGTGATTGTGGGTCCACTAGCACTGCACCAACTATAACATCAGTGTTTGTGGGTCCACTAGCACTGCACCAACTATAACATCAGTGATTGTGGGTCCACTAGCACCGCACCACCAATAACATCGGTGCTTGTGGGTCCACTAGCACTGCAACAACTATAACATCAGTGATTGTGGGTCCAATAACCCTGTACATACTATAACATCAGTGATTGTGGGTCCGATAGCCCGTACCTACAATAACATCAGTGACTAAGGGTCCACTAGCCCTACACCAACTATAACATCAGTGATTAGGTCCACTTGCCCTGCACCAACTATGCAATATCAGTGATTGTGGGCCCACTAGCCCTGTACCTACTATACTATCATGATTGTGGGTCCAATAGCTCTTCACCAACTATAACATCACAGCATTGTGGGTCCACTTGCCCTGCACCAACTATAACATCATGATTGTAGGTCCACTAGCCCTGTATCTACTACAACATCAGTGATTGTGGGTCCAATAACCCTGTACCTACTATAACATCAGTGATTGTGGGTCCACTAGCCATGTATCTACTAAAACATGAGTGCATGTGGGTCCACTAGCCATGTATCTACTAAAACATGAGTGCATGTGGGTCCACCCATGCTTAACTTAACGTCGTAGTCTGAACACCAGTCAGTTTGTGTGCAAAACTTACACTTAGTCAAACACCAGCCTTTAAGCCAACACTCTCTTTTCATAAATTTAAACATTCAAATGTCATTAATTAAGTCAGTGGTGTAGACATTAATTTAAGCATTGTCTATTCATCTAGCCATTCACTATCTAGAAATGTACTAACGTGCACTTAAACTATGATCTATTACATCGGTCGGCAACCTTTTTTTTAAAAGTTTAAATTTTTAATAAATAAAAAAGTAAATAAGTATAATGTCTAACTTCTCTTCTGAAGACAAATAAGTATAATGTCTAACTTCTTCTGGAAGACAAATAAGTATAATGTCTAACTTCTTCTGAAGACAAATAAGTATAATGTCTAACTTTGGGAAGACAAATAAGTATAATGTCTAACTCCTTATGAGAACCAGCCAAGGTCCATGGACCACCAGTTGCCGACAGCCGATCTATTGAATGTTATATCACAAGAGAGTGAGAGAGATGGGGAACGAGTGTGTGAGAGAGAAGTACAGATGGAGAGAGAAAAAGAATCACACAACATTTTCGGTATATAGGCAAGAACTATGACCTACTTCGTGTAGGCGAGAACTATGACCTACTCTTGATCTATTACCAAAATTCTTACACTCAGTAATTGGGAACGTAAGATCAAAGATGTAGTTCGGTCTTACATGTAGTTTTTTCTCACATGTAGTCTGGCCTTTACATGTAATTCGGCCTTACATGTAGTCTAACCTTATATGTTAAGCCATGATCGTCAAACCAGGGCGGTTGATTCCAGCCCCAGAAGCAGCCCCCTCCCCACACACACATACAAAACATACATACACACATTTACAAACATACATACACACACATACAAAACATACCTACACACACATAATAACATACATACACACACATACAAACATACATACACACACAAGTACAAACATACATACACACACATACAAACATACATACATACACACATACAAACATACATACACACACCACATGTCGGAAATGTTTAATTTTGCCGTAATCCATTTTTAAAAGATTTCTTTTTGAACCGTCTCGTTAGTCAAGAGGTCCTACAATTGTAGAAAGAAATGATTTGGGAGAATTGTCCTACATTACCGATAAGTGTTTTCAATATTTCCGATAGCCCTACATTACCGATAGGCTATCATTTCCGATATGCCTACATTACCGATATGCCTACATTACCGATATGCTCTGCATTACCAATAGCCATGCATAATCAATAGCCCTACATTACCAATAGCCCTATATTACTAAAAGCCCCACATTACCAATAGCCATATATTGCTAAAAGCCCCACATTACCAATAATAGCCATACATAATCAATAGCCCTACATTTCTCAATAAATAGCCTTATATTACTAAAAAGCCCCACATTACCAATAATAGCCATACATAATCAATAGCCCTACATTACCAATAGACCTACATTACTAAAAGCCCCACTCCCTCAATATCCATATCCTACTGCGAGTGATGTCCAACACACAAAAGGCCTTCCGGACACTTCTTTCATAATTGAAAATATTTGTGTCAGAGGGTCCTTATGTCAAAGATTATGTTTTGACGTCATATATCTGCCCCCAATCCCGTGTTATATTTTATTTTCTGTAAGACGTTTCATTTTTTTTTTACTTTCTGAAATATCAGGAAGTTTGAAAATGTCATAGACAGAGAAATGGGAGCCAGTATGCAGACGTCTGTGGTGTTGACCAGATATGTCATCGCCCTAAGTCTTGGCGGAGCTGGTAGCCACATCAACACATACCACCAAACTTCCTGCTAGTGTATACACAGTGGGCCGAATTCAAGCCTCCCTCGGTGGTCTTCAATCATTTGGCATTTAACGGAAAAACAGAAGACACATCTATGTTGAGCAGTGAATTATATCTATCAGTAAGTTGATCAAATTAAATAAATGAATAAATATATAGATTTTTAAAAAATGAATTATTCATGAAGCCCTTGCATTTATTTTCCAGCAAAATGCTTTTAACTGTAGTTTAACATTTTCTTTTATTTATAATTAATTTTATTTGTTTTTATGTAACTTGCGATGGGTGCTTTCAGCATGATTGTTGTTTATCCTGTTCTGAGGA